>JAILWY010000003.1:0-60000 GCA_022113835.1 Atopsyche davidsoni | reverse complement strand
GTTTCTCTTTAACGCGAATTTCAATTTTTTCATTAAAATGCCTCGCATTACGCGAATTTCTTATTTTAAGAATGTGTATGAATATAATGTAGTCATTGACTTCTTTTAACAATTATAAACAGCGTTGGGTGTTATGAATGTATTTTACATGAACGTAAAAGAAAGGCTACCCAAAAGACAATACATGTATTTTTCATTAAAAATAACATGTAATACTGGATAAAGTGCTTAGAATTAAAGTGATTGATTCAAATGATTCGTATTTTTTTGTACTCACTTAACGCGATTGTTAAGGGAAATTCCTGGAAAATGGAACGTATCCCTAGCGTAAAGTGGGGTCTTACAGTATATATGTGCGTGCGTGCATATGTGTGTGTATATATATATATATATATATATAAATATAAATATAAATATCGTGAACTTTTGCAGAACTGGTGAATGATTCTATCTACGAATGGAACATCCGCTTGAAATGCGTGGACCCTGACAGTCCTTTGCACAACGACCTCGTGCTGCTGAAGGAGAAAGAGGGCAAGGACTCTATTTTGCTGAACATCATGTTCAAGGAGACATATCCTTTCGAGCCGCCTTTTGTGCGCGTGGTTTACCCAATCATCTCTGGGGGCTACGTGCTCGTGGGAGGGGCCATCTGCATGGAGCTGCTCACCAAGCAGGGCTGGTCCTCGGCCTACACTGTGGAGGCTGTCATTATGCAGATTGCTGCTACTCTCGTTAAGGGCAAGGCTCGCATTCAGTTCGGGGCCACCAAGGTGGTCTCCCAAGGCCAGTATAGCCTGGCTCGTGCACAGCAGAGCTTTAAGTCCCTCGTTCAGATTCACGAGAAGAATGGTGAGTTTTCGCATTTTGCAATTCCCCACTTGTCATTCTTAACTAATTTGTCTGAAGGATTTCATTTTGGTTTCCTTTTAGGTTGGTTCACTCCTCCCAAGGAAGACGGCTAGGATCGGGCGATTTCCGCCCCATCAGGTGAAGTGAACGCAGACGGACAATTTTCATGTGTGATGTGTGTAAAGTGCGCGCGAGCCGGAGTCGGCAACCGAGGCCGCGAGGGGCGAGAGGGTACACGGAGGTGAGGCGGACCTCCGGCCTCTCTCGGCTCGATAAACTGACTTCATTTTGGAATTTAACAATTCTGTAGTCTCCCTTTGACTAAATTCAGATGCAATTGGAAACGATGCCTGGGGTTGTTTCTGATGACGCTCTCGGGTGACGAGCTGCAGGAAGTCAATGTGAGCTTGTCCCCTTGTGGGAGCTCCTTAGGTATGCGCGTTCAATATTCCAGCATATAAATAAATGTACAATAGGTATTAGGATATAAGGAGGGGCCGGGCGCTCCGTGGAGGGTTCGGTGAAGCGTTTGAAATTAAACTGTGATTCATTAGTGTAGTCCGCCCGAGGTACGAGCCGGCCCGTCAACGTCCGCATGGATTGCGATGTGAACGTTTCCCATAGAGAGCCGTGTATATAATAAACGTTTTTTATAATGTATAAATTTGTCTTAAAAATGCGAGTGTCGTGGAAAGAAAATTTGTAAAAAATATTGGCGACTGTGAGTGTAGTGACGGTTCGATAAGAGTGAAGTAAGGTAGGGCCGCGATCTCCGGCTTCTGCTAGTTATTTCTCATGCTATCGAATGTATCATAATCTGTAAACTATGTTTTTCTCTTTCGTGCATCTCGAATTCGATAATTGCGACTGTAATAATAATTTTTACTCCCCTATCCGCCGATTATGTAATGTTGGATAATTTTGATTAGTTTGTGGTAAACCTAGCCTGACCGGTGTGAGACCGCCTGTCCGCTGCGAGTTTACTGCATCGATGTTTAGTGTTATAATGATTATTTGAGATGTAATAAATCGTAACAATTAAAATGAGCTCAATTTTGCTGTTTTCATTTCTTATTTGTCCCTTTGAACATAATCAGCATTTGAAGTCAGTTTTGTCACTATGCTTGAACTGGGGTGAGACTCCAGTGAGGATTGATGTTAACTATCAAACTTAAAGCATCAACACTGAGTCTCAAAAGATCTATTGAAGCAACAAATGTCTCTAGCATGTCTTTTTATCTTATTGAAGGAACTTTTAATGGTTCTATGCTTTTATTTACATGGCGATTTTATTCTTATTATAAAACATTTTAAAGATTGATCATTTTGCTTAACCTTCGATTACTTACCTTGCAACTCATGGCACCAATTTTCAAGAGAAAATATCCTATCTCAACATTTTTTGGGTAGTTGTTTTATGTACTTGAAATATTTTTAAGGATTCTTTTCATTTGTGAATTGAATAGTGTGTTTGGGTAAACATACTATTCAAAATCATCATCAAATTATCCTGGCTCTATCGCCCATTAGTGGATGCTTCAAGCTAAGGTGAAACAATGTTTCAATTCTAAGCTTCCAATGTATCATAACATTTAATTTTTTACCATATGGTTATTATAGCGAGTGGCGTTTCAATGGAGATGCAGCATTAAATTAAACTTTCTATGTATTATAAACATATGCAGAAAATAAATTTAAAAAAAATTGACTACAAAATTTTACTTAACTTTCAGTTAAAAATTTGGAGTATTTCGAAAATTCGCTAAATTAAGTTACTACTAAACAGGTGGGTGGTAAGAAAATTTAACTTCAAACGAAGATAAAAAAGTGGGTGGCAGATATAAAAAGGTGGACTACCCCTGACCTTAATCATATCGAGAACAGCTGCTTACCCTGTTAACCGGGAAGTTCCCTTTTTAATTATACAACGGGTACATACTCTTTGACTAGGACGAGTCAGTACGTCACGCCCGGAGGACATAATTTCATTTTTTTTTAAAATTATTTATGCTTAAAATAAACGAAAAGACTATAATTGATATATTTTATCGTTTATTTATATATAAAGCAAACTTCTTCACCATCTTCGTTCTTAGTTTCCCTCAATTCCATGTCACAGTCAAAATTATTGTCAGATGACTCCGATTACAAACCCATAATACATCTCCTCTTTCTACCTGCCGGTACATTGATTTTGTCTTTGTTGATATTGCTTTCATTCATTATAATGGATACTCATAAAAATGTATTCTAAAATTAAAAGGTTGGAGATATAAAAAAAAAATATTTTTGACAGAGTACTTGGTGGAATTCCATTTTAATATTTTTGAGACTCTGATAATGCCAATGTGAAAGGTTGGCGAAACCGGTCACAAATAAAAACGAACATGTGGAAAATCACTCAAGTATTTTACTCAAAAATATATAATACGAAAATAGGTAGGTAAGTGTAAGAACGTACCTGTCACTGCTCACCCAGAACACGTCAACCACTCTCAATAGTGCAATGATACTGATTCCCTCGATCTTAAATTCATGTTGAGACATGTATGGATGGCTAAATACTTTTGTTGTTCGGAAATATACGTCCTGCCTGTTCAAGGGTGCAACATATATGTCAAGGACGTATTCATACGTCTTACCCGTTACCGATATTGTTTATGTTGGACGTATATATACGTCCCGCCCGGTTAATAGGTTAATACTGATATGTTTCTATGGTAATAATTCTTTCTGAAATAGTTGGAGAACTACTGTATTATACATATTATAAATGTAAATTATATGTACTATATATAATATATATGTATGTATGTATGTATATATATATATATTACATATATAGTATATATATATTATATATATAATATCCAGTTGGGCAACCTTTGTTAGCAGCTTAGTTTAATATAGAGCAAATGAGGTCTAATGGAATGGAAATAGTCGAATAATTTTATTAAGGTAACAACTCTAGAACATAGAACATGATTAATTGCACAGTTAACAAAAGCATTTTGAATTGTGATGATAAAAGGCCTGATGAGTATTGTTAATACTCCTGGATACTCACAAACCCCTGTAGTATAAAGTAGAGCCTTCTTTAAATTGGCAAGCTCAATTACATACTTTTCGAGGACACGGTACGGTAGAACTGCGGCAGATGGGCAGTGCCTGAGTCTGATAAGGCAATTATTCACATTAAAATTTTATAGTATATGCAAGAGTTTGCAAGGAAGCCTGTAGTTTTTCAATAATCTGTCCACATTTCATACCCTTTACCTTTTCTAGTGTTGATAGATATAATAAATCTTCTCAATTTATTTACATCAATAAGTAACCATAAAAATCATAATTTATATAGTATCTTCCCTAGTCCCCTGTTGTAAGAATATCCCATGATGTTTACTTGTAAATATTGATTTTTGGTTATTTATTTAGGCAAAACACCAACTACTTCACACAAGAGATGATGCTAACGGGTGCATTTTAAATTACTTGAAAGACGGTGAGTATCGCTTTGAAAGGAACGAGCACCCGTAGAGGATCTAGGAAATAAACTGCAATTTAAGTGGAGATATGTAATCATCAGTAGGGACTCACTTTGCATGAGAATATTGATCTGGCCAGATTTTGGGTAGGGCTTCAATGGTGATGACGTTCCACTTGGAAAATGGTATGGGGAGTTTTCTTTATTTCTATTTTATGATATTAAAGAGCATATACAATGGCTTGAACTATTTAAAATAACAATGTCAACATGAGTTGATTCCAAAGATCACAGCAAGAAAGGCAGAATCAGTTAAACTGGCTACAGAGGAGATGGTGCTGTGTTAAAAAATAAAACTCATTTTATACTGAAAACTGAATATATTTATAACTCTATGCCATTTGATCTTAAAAAAAAAAAAAAAACAGCTACATTATCCAATTTTAAAACATGTTTGAACAAATAATCTGCCTAGGCGACAAGTCCCTTTGATTCTGAGTCGGGCAGTGAATGACAAGTAGTTTATTTGATGATATATGCAAGATTTATATACACGCGGATGAAGACTGTCGCCTCGACGGAGCTCAGTCCTTAGTACGAGCGTCCACTGTACAAGTATTAAATAATATATATATATACTCGATGTGGGACGTGGAACGCATTCACTTCCAAACATTTCATCTTTGCAGGCCGCATACTTTTTATACAACGGATTCCGCTGAAACGTAATGTATAAAACTAACCTATGACTAATCTTAAAGTATTCAAATAAAAAAAGTGCAGTCCGTTAATGAAAAAGTATTACAGTGAACTAATCTAATGTTCAAAAAGGCTTGGAAAGAATGAAGTAAAACATCTCCACTTCTTTCAAAACATATTTACAAAATCTTCTCTGATTGCGTGCTTATCTTTCGTCATCTGATTTAAACTTGTCTGGTGAAACGCGGGTGTCTTCGGCTAGACGGGAATCAAGAGGCTCTTTGTCTTCGGGCCCATCCTCACCAAGCATTGAGAAGTCACGGACCAGCTGCTGGCTTACAGAGATACCAGGTTGGATAGGAATCTCCGTGGAGGCATCAGAGGATGATTCAGAGGCAGGACTCGGGCACGCCTCACTGGCTACAGAAGAGGGAGCGATATCCATGTCATTCTTAAAACTATCATCTTGCACTGAGTCCTCCATCCCCAAGGGATGGCATTCGTACTGATGGTTTTGTTTTGGTATTGTATCACTGTTATTGAGTGCTTCCAATTCATTGCTGATGTGCTCTGCCACTGGATCGCTTATCCTTTCTTGTCCATTGTAGTCATTGACAGTATGGAGGGACGGAAGAGAAGCACTGGCTTCAGGTTCATACTCCGGGAGTTGATCACTCTCTGCTGCCAGCTCATAATTTGTGAGTCTATCGTTATCTGTTGCCGGTTCATACCCTCGGAGTCGATCACTCACTGTGGCCGACTCTCCCTTGCATGGGTTTTGGTTACAAGTGAGCAGAGTCTCAGATTCATAATTGCAGTTGTCGTAAGAAATCGCAGCCTCGGCCTGGGTGTTGTCTGAGTCGTGAGAAGATGAACGAGAAGGATCATAAGTGACGGAAATATCACTCGTCTCAGGACAGACTTCTTGGAGTGATTTTTCATCACTGTCTGATGTTGTAATTCTGACAGTGTTTTGGTTTGGTGACGCAGAGGGTTCAGGATAATTTTTAGATATTGATTCCGAAGAAGGGTTGACAAAATCTTGTCTGTAGTCTTGGATGGGAGGTTCTATATACTCATCCATATACTGAGTTGACTGTTCTGAGTAGCTTTCTGTAGACGGAACTGCAAATTCTGTAGATGGTTCTTCATATTCTGACAATGGTTCCGCATATTCTGTAGACTGCTCTATATATTCTGTTGATTCTTCTACATATTTTGTAGGCGGCTCTACATATTCTGTCGAATGCTCTACATATTCTGACGGTTCTACATATTCTGTTGAAGAATCCACAAATTCTGCGGATGGTCCTACATATTCTGTTGACTGCTCCACATATTCTGAGGATGGTTCAACATATTCAGTAGAAGGTTCCACATATTCAGTAGACTGTTCTACATAATCAGTAGACTGTTCTGAGTATTCCGTAGACGGTTCTACATATTCAGTAGATGATTCCACATATTCCACTAAAGACTCTGAATAATCTGTGGATTTAAGATTTTCTAGAGAAGAGTTACTAGATAATTCTTTAGATGCAGATTCTTCAGAATCTATGCTTGTGCTTTCATGGGATTTTTCTGTACTAGTTGTAATGTGGCCAGGTATTTTCTTTACGGAAATAGGATTGTCTTCATGTAAAGAATACGTATCGCCGTTCTTTAGTAAGTCTGCACTCTCTGTATTTTTCGGTAATTCTGAATCTATTAAAAATTGTTCGTCCAATTGTGGTAGGTTGATTTGATTTTCCTCTTCTAGTTTATGAGTTGTGATATCATTTACATTTTCAAGAGAAATGGGACACTGGCTCTGTTCACCGTTTGTTTCCTTTGTGGTCACTGACTCCATTTCACTCGCCAAAGAGATTTCAGCCGATTTTAGCAAATCAAATCGACTCTCAGCGGTATCCTCTTGTTCAGGCTCGTCCACTACATCTTCTGTTAGGAGAGGCATAGATATGGGTGAATAGATTTTTGAATGAATTGTGTTTGCCAGTCGCTGAGTGTTTTCATCAACAAAACTGTCAGAACTAGAATCATCCAAACAGGGCATAGAAGATGCTGGTAATTTATTGAACAGACCAGGATGCTTATCCGTTAAGGATTCTGTCGCTATACTGGAAGAACCTACACTCAAGTGGAGTACTACTTTTTTGTCTTTGTCTCTTCCAATATTTCTTCTAGATGTGCTCCGGTCCAGAAGAAGAGAAGATCCAGATTGAGGACTATTTTTAGTGGATTTCAAAACAGGTTCAGATGTGTCATAGGTCTCTGCAGAGAAGCTTGTTACGTCTCCGACTGAAGTGAGTACGCTGTCGGACCCGAGGCCCGGAGAGCGATACACAAGGCCACAAGCAAGGTTCAGAGAGGTCGTAGTTTTGGGGGCGATTCGAGGGTCTGTGATGGTGATAGGTAAATCCAGAGAAGTGGGCACAACGGGAGCGGTAACTCCAATGACAGCGAGACTATCTTCCAGGTTTTGAGGAATCATTTCGGAATTATCAGGTACACAAAGATCGTTCCCCGATCTCTTCTTAGTAGGAAGCTCGAGAGGAGACATTATAGGTTGGTTGAGAGTAGAGCTAGTTTCTGAAACATTACTGTGCACCGATACAGACGCATTCATGTTACGGAAGTCAGGACCGAGGCTTTCCATCTCCGACCCGACCGGAGAGTCAGAGACTAGGGCTTCTGGCTGGAACACGTCAGTGTTGGCAAGAGCAGTGGCTAAAATGTCATGGTTGGAAGCAGGTGGAGGCACCGTGAGGAGTTGACTGCCATCTGAGCCACCTGTGTTGAGTAAGATTTGTTGACCACTCGATAAGAGGCTTACAATTTCTGGGTTGGCGGCCAGGGCTGCCAGTAGCTGGTGAGCATTTCCTTGCAAGATTACTGGTTGTCCGTCGGATGTCATCATGGTTTGGCTCTCGGAAGACAACAGTGTGAGTAATGTCTGGTGGTCAATGAGGATCTGCTGCTCGCCACCGAGGTTGGGTTGAACGTCAGCTGTTTCTATTGGTGGAGGCTCTGGGGGCGCAAGAGGCGCAGGTTCTTCTGTAGGGACCATAGGTACCAGTTGATTATTTTCCAGGATTAGCGGGCGATTATCCACAGGTGTCAGATTACCATTTTCTTCCATACAAAGATAGAATGTATTTGGAGGACCTCCAAAGTTTTCTCCAGGGACAGCCAGAAGTTGACCATCACCTGGGTTGCTGGACTGCACTATTGTTGTTCCATCATCAGACATTGAGCTATGACTTCCATCAGGCCCAAGTTGCGGCTCTCCCTGGGATTGCCGAGAAACTTCCACCTTTCGAGTGGAAATGGCGGTGGCCGGTATAAGGTCATCCAAGTTATCAAGATCAACAGTTGGAGAAGCAGTGTGTGCGGCAGATGTAATCAGGGTGGTGGGCTCAGTAGTGCTGTGGAGATCTCTTGTGGATTCTGATGGTGGCTCCCGCAGTTTTCGTCGTTTTCGTGCTGGTCCATCAGCTTGTGGGATGAGTGCAAGAGGTGGCACGGATGGAGAGTACTGCACTTTGCGTTCTAACCCAATGCGCTCACCTGCATCAGTTGCCAGTTTTTGCAGTATGATCTTTTGCGTCTGAACCGTGCCACTGCGGGGTGTTACTTTTTGTACTAGCTGGCCGGTCTTCTGTAGATGTTCAAACTGAGCAGCTGTCAAGTGCATGACTGTGCCAGATTTGGGTGGGACAAATAAGGTTGAGTCTTCACTTTTGGTACGAAGGACGGCAGTGCGCTCAGGAGTTACAAACCTCCCAGGAGAGCTTGTGTTCACTGCAAGTTTGCCAGTCGAAGGAGTAGTCTGTAGCACAAGGCCTCGCTTCATTTTACCAATAATTTTTTGCGGTTGTGTCGTCTTGAGAACCCGAAGTCTGGTAGGCGGTGTCAGCACAGTGGTTGTGGTGGTGACATCAGAGAGTCGGCTGTGCACTGTGACGGGCGAGGAGGATTGCGTGATGAGCTGGCCCTTGGACGTGAGGATGGTTTGGTTAGGTCGAGCTGTGAGTACAGTCCGGTGGCCAAGCAGTGGCGCCCTGTGCTGCAGTAGTAGGCGAGCAGGCGCTGCAGATGGAGTCGGAGGAGTGGGTTGCAAACGAGTACCTGTGGTAGCCTTCCCCACCATAGTTAGACCCTCAGACTTGGTCGGAGGCACTGCGGTAAGGATTGTGCCCTTCGATGTGAAGATAGTCTGAGAACCTGTTGGGCCCGCCTGGCCTTTAGCAAGAGTCTTCTGATGTTCGGGCGTTAAAATGAATTTGGACTGAACTCCTTGTGCATTTGTAAGAATCATTATTTTATTACCCTTAGGCGCGACGAGGTCTGTACGATTTTGTATAATTCGTGTGGTTGTAGGTTTACTCTTAGGCACCTGCACTGCTTGAAATCCGTCACGCTGCTTGGGAATGACGATTGGTCCTTGGGGTGAGCTCACCGTCAGCTTCTGAGATTTGTTATTGATAAATTTGCCAAGAGATCCCGGTGAAGACATGATGATGAATTTTTCTCGCTTAGAAGAGTTCTGGGAAGATAATTCGGGGCTTTGTTTCACAATCTTTGCAGGGGAGTAAATTTTCTGAGTTTCCTTGGGTTCAATTGTTAGTTTCTGTTGCTCTGTTGCATTTTTGCCGACGACCAATACATGTTTCGGACCTTTTTTGGATTTTGACAGTATGTTAGGGCTCATGGTTTTTTCAGTCACCGGTTTCAAGATAATATTGGACTGTTTCAGTTGTGGAGATTCAATGTTATATTTTTTTATTTGAGATGAAGCTCTATTCAAGTTGACATTTCCTACGATTAACTTGGGGCTTTTAGTTTCCAAAGAGTCAGCTATGGCACTCCCGCTGTCAAGTTTGGGTGGAGGTTTTTCTGACGTTCCGCTTGAAACTTCGGAGGGCAAAATTTCCTCTGAGAGGACAATAGGCATTGAGTTAATATCGAAAAGCCCATCATCCTCGTTGCTGTGCTCTCCAGCTTGGATGATTTTACCAGTGGAGGTAATTATGGCATTTCGAGGTTTCGATATGACCTTTTGTTTGCCAGGAAAGTATTTCTCCACTCTCTTGATGCTCGGGCGGTGGTCCCGTTCTGGGGAGGCACCAGCAGGTTGCTCTATAGTGAAAGTCTGTACACCTCCGTCCCCAGCCGCCCGGCTCGAGAGTATCAGTCTCTCGTGAGATGTGTCACCGAACCGGTCAGCCTCAGACTTATCTACCTTTCCAGGCGCTATTGTTCTTCGTATGATGATCTTTCGCTTCTGAGGAGTGACAGCAGCCACCTTTGTGGGTGACCCTGCACCTACATCGAAATTCAAAATTTTTTCCTTACCAGAGGGAGATATTATTTTGGTAGATAGTATCTTTAGAGGGGGCTTAGGTTTGTATTTGACTGGTTCTTCTGGAATCTGAAATGATTCAGGGGTCTCTAATCGACCAGTGGCTGGTGATGAGTCGATCTCAGGAACGATGCAATCAGAAGAGACCGCGGCACTCTGGAGTGTTTCAGACATTTGCACCAGCGATTCGGCCGCATTGAAATTATCATTATCTGCAATTTTGGATTCTGTTAACCCTCTATGGCTTTCGTCTTCCATGCTGAAGGCGACAGATGTCTCACGAATAGCAGATTCAGGCAGGTTGATAAGTGCTTCTGCCACCTGAAGGTCACGCTCAGTGGGGAGGTCTACCTCGCTTGAGACCTCTGCGTGAAGAACGTCGGTCAGGTCTGTTGTATTTATCGACACTTGTTCGGAAAGAGTTTGGCTTGTTTCCACAGATTCATTCAATGAGATGATTTCTTGCGGAGGTTCCGGAGGACACTTTGATTTTTCAAGAGCAGTTTTGGTTTCTTTAATTTCAGGTGAAAGTTCAATTGGCACTCTACTGACAGTAGGCGATTCACTTCTATCAATGTCCATATCAAGGATTGTCCCTGTTTCAGCAATTTCCGGAACTGGGGACGCATCGCTCGCAGTTCGAGAGCCCTCGAGCTCTTCTGTCTCCTCCATGTAAGTGAGTGGTTTGTCAGCGCCAGTATTGTCAGCTACATATTTTTCAATGGCATCCTGACTCCTAGAATGCCTGGTCCTAAAAAACGACTTAGTTTTGAAAATTAATTTTCCAGATTGTTTTTCGAGAGATGAGTCGTCTGGAAGGTTCTGTAAAGAAGTGGTCGGCAGAACGGTGGATGGAACGGTGGGTAATTCCGGCAATGCTGTCTCCTCCAGAAGACTGCGTACCTCTCGCTCCAGCTCTTGCTCCGGTTCTCGTTCCAGTTCCTGGTCAGGATCTTCACCACTTCCCTCTCGACGTGGAGATATCTCTCGGTCGTCTGCAGTTCGTTTGCGACTGTCATCACTTCTGTTTGATGATCTTGGAATTTTTCTTCCAATTGTCTCAATGGGAGGATCTTCGTCATCGTCAAAGTCAAAGCATGAAGATCTCTCCCTGGATCGGGACTGAGGGAGTTCTACGAGCGTGTCAGATGCTTCCAAGGATGGTTCATTGATTTCAGTGCGAGGTGATTCGCCCAACTTGAGTGAGGTCAAGATGTCCATAGATTCGTTGCTGTCTTCACTCCAATCTGCGAGGAGTGAATTTTTGATTTCTACATCTGTTCGTGGCCGCTTGAGCTCTTTAGGTTTCCGTCGAGGTGCAGGTGGCGGAACAGGTGGGGCAGTAGGAGTGGCCATCTTACGCGGGCGGCCGCGGGGTTTCTTATCGGGTGACGGTCGGACGGGCGATAGGTCAAGGCGAGGACGAGGGCGAAACCGGGGGCGGGCAGGTACCACAGTTGAGGGAGGCGTTGGAAGGCCAACACTATGGCTTTTAGTATGAAGAACCATGACATTGAGGCGGGAAGCTGTAAAGCCACAGACGTGGCAGGAGTAAGCTGCGGGCGTCGGTGTAGGTCGGGACCCGGGAGAAGGAGACTCCCCAACAGGGCACTCAGCGATGTCATCTTTCTTGATTTCCTGCAGCAGGATGTGCGCTCGGTAATCGGATTTGCCCTTCAGGAACTGCAAGAGGACTGTTAGTATGGTAAACATCTGGATAGAAAATACCCTAGTTGAGAAAGTGCTTTTGAAAAAACTTACCTTTTGGACAATTCTAGGAGATGTGTCATCATCGGAGCGAGTAGAGTTGAGGCTTGCTTTCCTGATCTTGGGAGGTGAACCTGAGAGATGATACAACAAATGAATACTGTTTGTGTTCATGTAGACACTCTATGTGAGCGGTAGCTACTGAGACACTGTACTGTGGGTGTAAGTGGACTCATTGTAATCGATTGAAGATCTGCTTTCACTTGGCTGTGATGTAAATGATAATTTATTAGTTTCGTAAAACCGATTTGAAATTGAAAAAGCTACCGTGATATTTCATTACAGATGGAACACTGTATAGAAGATATAGAAAGAAGCCTTATTTGACATATAGATAGGTAAATTATAATTAAATTACGTGAAAAATTAACTTCTTTAACCATAGTTATAGCTTATGTTACCTTTTGGGTTAGTTTTGAAACAGAAAACCGATCCTTTTACACCACTCAATAAAACATTTTAAAATGTGAGAGGTCGACATGAAAAGCAGTCAATTTGTTATAAAGGCAGTCTGGTGCAGCAGCTAGTGACGGTGTAGGCTGTCTTATGTTTGATAAGGTTTCACAATGACTCATGGAAAAGCCGGTTAATTGAGAAAATAAACTCTATTTCCATCAGATCTGGTTGTAAAAAACAAATGAGTGGAAGTAACATGAGCAATACAATTGTGTAGAAGGAATCCTTTAAGAACATGACAAGTACGCGTACACCGTAGAATGTGAACTACAGTATAATTATAACTGAAGTTCACGATGAAAAATCAACTGGACGAAACCTGCTCGATCCTCAATTCTAAACTAAAGTCTTTCGTTTGGCACTTTTTTTAAATGTACACTTTTATTTTTAAAAATAGATAGAAAAAATTTATGAATTCATATGAAGATTTGTCGTATTTATCCTGGACTTGCTCTGTCCCATTTTAACTTGATCAGAATGTTACATTATCAAGAAAAGAAAAGTGGAGCCTAAAGCATACTTGGCATTTTCTTAGTTCTTCAAATGCCGAGAAGGTTAGCATTGCCATCGAGTAATCAATCAAACCATACCAATGTTCAAACAATTTGTATTAAAAATGTTTGATGGGGGAGTCATCACCTCTATGTCAATCGTTCAATAAATTTAACCATGACCTAACATCTATTTTTCATGAGGATTGTCTAGGCCTGCTCAGCAGATGTGGTTACTGAAGAAATTGTTGAAAATTTTTGAAGATCAAATAACAACGTGCCAAGTAGTAGAAGCTGTAGGTATATTCTACGGAATGTTATTCAATATTTTACATGATAGGTTACGAATGAGGAAGTCGTCAGCCCGATGGGTACCACGATTGCTGGCTGTGGACAATAAGTGAATATGTATGGTAACTCTAAAGCAATATTTGGAACTCTTAAGGCAAAATTTGTAGGAGTCGAGTTTTCACCTAATCCATTAGTACGCATTTTAAGAGACAAATCGCCAGGTTCAACTAGATGTTCAAATCTCACAACCTATCTCAATCTGACAACCTATAACATCACTCCCTTTTTAAAAAATCTTTTATCACTTTTCATTTATTAATATTAGCAAATCCAACTTTTACTTAAAAAAAATTCAGTTTGAGTTATAATTTTTTTGATCAAATATCTATAAAAATATTCTAACATGATAAATAATTTGTATACTAAGTAGCTCATTAAATTTTAAAAACTTATGGAGAATATGAATACACAAGTCAACAATGCACGTACCAGCAATCCGAGCCTTAGGGGTCCCAAAGAGGCCGGCATAAGTGCTGCGAGGACGTGGCGCAAACTCCTCGCTGTCTGGTAGCCCTTCATCTCCTCCGCAGCGACGTTCCGCCTCTCTGACGTCAGCTGGGAACTTCTCCATGTGCGATAGCTTAGATCGGTGCAAATCTGCGAGTTTAGAGAGTTAAAAGTTATTTAAAAGTTGATGTAATTGTAAACCTTACCAAATTTCAAGCCATCAAAAGATTTACCTAGGCCCTTTCGGATAAACTCGCGCTTGCGGCTGCAGTTGTACTCATATATGTTGTTATGATTTTTCACATACTCACTGTAAATAAGATAATACATGAGAATATGCATTTAGACAAGAAATGGATAAAGGGAGAAGACATGAGGGATGCTCACAAGGACTCCTCCTGAAAGAACTTGACTACGGCGATGGGTGGTTTGCGAAATGAACGCAGAATGTCAGGCGGAAGGTCCTCCCGGGGCCATACTTCTCCGGGCCACCAGCTTGCACCCAACTTTACCCACACCACTGCGCCCGCGGAGTACTCCGTCTCCGACTGACTCTCCATCTCACTGGGAGTCTTTCATGTTCGTTCACGACGGTCTCTTCCTCGTGCGGAGTCTAGAGCGCGAGACCGTCGAAGCAGAATGCAGTCACTCGTTAGAATTATAGGGTATCAAATTAAGACTAATAGTCTTTCGTCAATGTTTTGCGCTTTGGTCTTCAAGAAACGTTGTGGCGACTGTGCGTATAAATGGCGAACGGTAAGGAGAGTTCCGCCGTGTTGTCGAGTAGCTAAAATGGGCACCTGATCCAGCGAACAGACTTCCGTGCGCGATTTTCGCACCCTTACATTCGTCGCCTCCTGTAATTAAATAAATTTATATTATAAAGTCACGAAAAAAGTATCGGAATACATGTTTTCCTGCAGTGCTCTGTTTTGTTAAGCGTCATCAAATATAGCCAACCTCAAGATGAAATCTCTTAAAGCAGAAAATAATCAGTTTTGGCGATAGATTATTGTAAGGATAGCATTACAGAGATTTAAGCTGAAGATTAAAACCGCTCGGGCGTGATCTTCATTCACAAAAAAAATAAAAATGACATTTGTGCAACCCAATTTCCAAAATCAGCGACACGACGCCATTGAATTGCCACTAAAATGAATAAAGAATAGAGAAATATTATCAGATATGTTACGTTGGTGCGCTTGTTTCTAAAAATAATAAGTACATTTTCAAAGATTTGCTTTTATTCTTACTTGAAAACAAAAATGGTTGGATGATTAATTATTATGTCGAATGTATTATAGTTGTTTATTAAAAAAAAATGTTTATAGTTTAAATAAAAATATTATGACTCAGTTGTGTGCAACACTAGAAAAAAAAAAAAACATTACAAAATATATTTTTTAAATTTGACGTTATATTTTGTAAAATTTAATTTCTGAATATTCGACGCTCTTGTCTATGGTTGATATGGTTCCATTTCATAATTTTTATGGTCTCATATTTTTTTGTCTCTTGGCTTTGATTTGTGATTGTTTATTGTTTGTCATTTATTGCGAGTCTGCTTGGTCTGTTGTGTCCGTTTGTCGTTTGATTCGTGGTTGGTTTCATAACGTTTTATACGTTGTATTTTCAAAACAAAAAGGTAGACCAAATCAATTCAGACAGGAAATTTGATGATTTTTTATTGTTGACTATTTTAGTTTATTTTAACTGTCGTTGTCGTCGGAACGTTTCTCACGTTGGGATCTCGATTCAGCTGAGATTTTTTTGTAAAGTTTGTCACTTTTTTCTTTCTCTGTGAGTAAATGATTCTTATGGATCACAGAATCCATCATGTTGTCTGTGAATGGGTCGCATCTAACTCACTGGACTTGATAAATGTAGAGTATCGTATAACACTATATACAACAAAATTGTTCCATGTCCAATGGTCGGTATTAAATATAATTATTAATCTTGATTCTTATAAACATTTAAATGCCTCCTCTTATGTTTGTACTACTTTACCACATTGGTTTTTTAATATTCTTCGGGTTGTTATTTTGGTTTGATTATTCAGCAGAATTTTTTTTGCGTGATTGATTTATTTAAAAAATTGGTGTGTATTGAAAATTGTTTGATTCAGATTGAGTTTTTAAATAAAATGTCATCTATAGAAGTCGAGTCCCAATAGAATTTAAAGAGCTGACGTCTGACATTGTTGTGTTCAGATTAATTTCGATTGTTCTATATATATATTTTTCAAATTGTAAATCTAAAGATTTTATATGGACTTACACTAAAACAATAATGTAATGGAATATAAATTATCTCTCTAAGTAAAATGGTTTTAAAATAGTATCACGTCTGATTTTATTTGAATTGAAGCTTATAGATTTATATTTAACTTATATAATTGCTGCCCTTGGAATGTTTCTCACTAAATGTCTTATTTTTCTTTTGTACAAGCATACTGAACTGTTTGTTACATGTCCAGATGGCTTGTGTGGTGCCTTCACGTTTTTCTTGGCTGAAGCCTGTGGAAGATGATTTTATTGAGAAACAGAAAGATGCTAAAAATAAAAAAAACGAGCCAGCCAAGTGTGTGACGAAGAAGAGTGAAGATAAAAAGACCAAAGTGACAGTGAAACCTTCCAAAGTAAGTGTTAAAATTTGTTCTTCAGTTTTAAAAGGTAAGAGACTCGTGCAAACTTGAATAATACAGGTACAAACAATGAATTTGTAAAAATCCTGTATTGTTACAAAATATATATTGTTAATTTTATTTTTATCAGGTTGATGAACTTCTATATACACTAAGTATACCTAGTTTATAATTACAACTTAGATTGAAATGGCGAAAATTGACGAGACACCCATAGTTGAAGAAGTCACTGGATGGCTTTTTGAAGCGTGTCATCGGAATCATAAAAAAGATAAACCAGGGGGTGTAGCTTCAGTCACTCCCATATATAGCACAATTTGGATCGACTAGTTTGGAAAGTTTCCCCAAATTGTGATGACAAACCTTGTACATAACAAGCAAGGTACCAAACCTATATTAAAAAAAAAAACAACTTAGATTGAAAAACTGAAATTGAAATAAGCTTCATTTAGCTGTGTGTGATCGGTACTATGTGAAAAAATTTCTGTTTTGAAAAAAAATCTGATTCAAAAAACTACAATACATCAGTCTAATTTTTTTTATTTAATAAAATTTATTTTAAGAGATTGTCGAGATGCACTTATTTATAATGAAGTGTGTGCTATTATTTATTAGTAGGTGGTGTTTACGAAACAATAATTCAAGCTCAACAATTACTTCAATTTATCAAAATCTTGTCATGGATCAAGTGAACCCTAACTCACCCTGAAAGATAAACATAAGGTACACGAATCTCAGTAAGGGATAGATATTGTACATCTTCAGAAATAGTGTTTTATGATTAATTACTTTCATGAACTGTATATTTGAACAGTAATCCAGTAAACCCTTGATACCTTTACAACGGATCTATGATTCATTTAACCATTTTAGTAGTTATTTAATACACATTATCTTCTTCCATACACTTCTTTAATACACGAAAATTGATTTCATGTTTTGTTAAAAAAGTTTATTCAAATCATAATTTTAATCTCAAAATAAACACGCTGTTTGTAAATAATTATCATTCATTCTCTAAGGAAAATAAGTAAAAAAATATTGATAATCTCATACTTGAGGTTTACATATTGTAACGGGTCGGGTCCACAATTAAAATAGTATTTATATCAACACAGGTTATATTAACAACATATATTAAGAACACTGAAGAATCGCTTGGCGATGCATCTAGAAGCTTCTAGAACGTTTCCATCGATCCTATTTTGTTTTCTAGTGTTATGTAGTTTTCGTTTTTTAAACTTCTGCTAAAACGTAACAATATGTAATTTTTATATTTTTTTTAATAAAAAAATTGTATGGAAACAGCGAGACTGACTTTTGTGAGATGTCTCCTATAGGAGACACAATTACACATTATAATGTGTAATTTTTTTGAAACCAGACCGCTATTATAAGAGGGTCTAGTGTACTATAAGATTAAAAAGATCAAAATGAGTGGTGATTATCTTGGTGTACTATTTTGCTAGTGCTTAACATTCACTTATGAGTCTTATTATTTTTTGTACACGATTTGTGGAAAACTACAATAAGGAATGCAATGTCTTCAACAGCAGACTGCGAAACCATCAGGTACCTCTGGGCGCAAAAAGCATACGGCGGCTACGGAGGCCCAGTGGGAGCAATGGAAACGCAAGGACACACAGCTTGCTGACGGACACTTTCAAGATGACTTGCAGCAGGTTGCCTTTTTTCTTTTCTCCTTGCAAAGGTCTCTAAACTCTATTCGTTCTGATATGACTCTCTTTCTAGGCTTTGTTATTGTCCAAGCTCGACTTTGAAGAGAAGAAAGCCCACAAAACAATAAAAAAAGAATCCGACACTGAACAAAAGCTCCAGGAGCAGACAAAGGTGCAAGGAAGTAAAAGACAAAAAAAGAATAAAACTGTGACCCTGAGCCAGTTTTACGACGGGGCAGGAGACCATGATGTCCATAGAGCGGGTGAGTGCTTTTCTCTCTTTCCTTGTCCATCCTGCTGTGCCATATTAATAGAAAAATTATCATTTCAGATTCGGTTGAGTCCATCTTGAGAGACCCGGCAGTAGATGACTCCACCTTCTTTGAGAGGATGAAAAGAGAGGCAGGAGATGAGATTGCAAAAAATAATCTATCAGAGCGGAAGAAACAGAGAGTGCCCCCTTCTGATGATGAGATAAAAGGTTCACGGCTTCAGGGATTATTGGATGAAAGGGAGCGAGAAATTCGTCTGCTTAAAACCCAAGTGGACAATTTGAAGATGGAGCTATTAAAAGTGAAATCGCGGAACAAGAAGCTGTGTAGCATTATTGGCCAGGGGGAGATGAAAGACAAAGCCGAGGTTCTGGTGGAAGTGGAGCGACTGCGAGAGGTGCAGAGTGAACTCACTGCTGAGGTTGCGGCCTTGCATGCTCAGCTGGAGCAGGAGCGTTCCCGGCATCATCAGCCCAAGGCTGACAAGGTGAATCCACAGTTTATACATTATGTCCAAGCAGACTTTTTATTTTACTTGACATATATTTTTAAATACGATGATTGTGGTTTGGTAGCAATTTGTAAGACTTTTAAGAATTTGTAAATTTTTTTATAGATATTGAAATATGTATTAAACATTTTGTACAAAAATTATGTTTTATAGTTGCAAAATTGTTTAATTTGATAATAATTTCTAATGGGAGAGTCAGCAATATTGAAGCTGCCTTGCACTGAGTTGTAGAACTTGTTTACAATTTAAGCTAATCATATAATTTTTTTTTCAGAAAAAAAGACCTGAGAAGGATACGTGAGATATCATATTTGGAAGATTTTAATACTTCAAAACTGTCAAGACAATTCCAAGATACATATATTTTTAATTTATAAGGACGTTGCTGAATATTTACTGATATATTGTAGTGTATTTTCAAAGAAAGAATGGTAGAGTGGAAGTAATTGCTGTTGGATGCGTTGTGTGTTCTGTGCTATATCTCATCTTTAGCAGTTGACTTGTCTATCTTGTTGTCTGTGTGGCATAATAAATAATTGTACTCACCATTCACTTGAGAAGGGTAATATCATTTTTTCTTATTCTCAAAGCATGAGGGTCATTCCTTAGGTTAAGTGTGAAGACATTTACTATAAATTCTGTTATCAAAACGATAATGTCACTGTTCCAAGTGAGGAAGTAAATTTTCTTTGTTTTTTATTTAACCGGTATTCCGGAAATAATGAATGTTATAAGATAACTTTGTGATAAGGGAATAAGTTTTGATATTTTTTGCATTTTGTGATAAGCAGTGGACATGGGTGTGTACGTGTGGAGGCCACATGACTCGCACGGGTGTCTTCTTGCAGCCGTAGTCTGAATAAAAATTCCTCAATGAACTAGACGTTTTTTATTCATTATTTTTTCTGTAAATATCTGAAGACGAATTCAGGGAATTAAAAGTCAGCATAGTTTAATTTTGTTTAATTTTTTTATATAAAAGTGAAATAATTGAATTAATACTTCATCAGGATGCGAGCAGCTAGGCACGAATGAGCGCTGACGCATCAATGATGTTCACACTGAAGTTCACAGTACAAGAGAATGTAAGAAATAATCTTATCACTTACATAATCATACAAAATTATAACTAAGGACTTGGAGATCCGAAGCTCTTAAAACTGAGCTTCGAGTTTATTCTGTCAGTTGAGGGGCATTCCTAAGGGAGCCTCACGCATACGGGCATACACACATACACACGCAAACTTGTGGCACACACGCGCTCCTGTCAGTTGTCAGGTTTTTCATGTTCATTCAAAATATTCATTTGTGACAACAGGATGTAGTTGATATCACCATTCAATCAGGAATGCAATGCTAGACACATTGTAGGCAGAGGTATCTTCATTGACATGCGACAAGAGCAGGTTGTCACGGCACACTCATTCAAGGCCACCGTTAAAGTTCCCAGCCGTAGACAATAATATATAATATTAATCTTAGTACAAAAGTACGCTTATTGATAAATTACGAAAGATATTAAAGTAAATGCCATCGTAATAAATAATTATTCATTAAAAGTAAATCAGCAGGTAAGCATCTTGTGAGCTCACTCGTTCCTAGAACGTTTCGCTCAGTTTGGTTCAGGCTAGGTAACAGGCGGGCACTTGTCCAGGTGGCAGGCAGAGTGGGCAAGAGGCTTGGACAGCAGCTCGCACTCTAGCTCCTTCAGTGGCCTTAGTCTGTCTCCTCGGTCGCGGCACTGTACCTTCCGGCGCCGTTGCGGTACATGGTATGCCTGTAATATCCAAGTCCCTGTAATGTCTGCAAGGTTATCCTGCTGGGTGCTAAGCTTGCAAGCGATATGCTCTCACCTGTTTCAAACAGCGAGGGCACTGTGACCAGGGTCCAGACCACCATTCACCACGTGGGCAGGGTTGCGTGTTGCATTTTCGCATTCTGTCTGAGGGTCTCTCCATTTCGCTGTTTCCGATGCAGTTTTCCTGGTCCACGATAGCTGTGGGAAATTAGCCGAGTGGAATTTTTGGTGACTCTGAAGTGTAAAATGCCGTTCATGTTACTCACCAGCAGAAGTGTCAATGCACACGTAGGTTTGACGTGCGACGCCCTTGCCGCAGGAGCGCGAACAAGCTGTCCAGTCTGCAGCGGTCCATCGGAATAGCTCCTTGTCTTCTTTAGCTTCCTTATCCACCGTGTATTGGTAGTGAACACCAGGGTTTCGGTGGCGACCCCGGTAAATCATTTGCTACAAAATCATAGACCTCATCATGTCGGTGTGTTTACTGTGAAAACGCTTAACATGATGATAGGCATCGGTTCATAATTCAGCAGACTCACATAGATCAGGATGTCTTCTTCAATCGGACCAGGAATTTTCACTTTTTCCCAGTCCCTGTCTCTCTCGTACACAGCTGGAGAGCCAGCTACAAAGTACTCGCCTGCGAGAGGAACACTGCTGCAACATAACACACCTCTCTTCTAGTAGCTTATACAATTCAATGAAAAAGCTAATTAACGTTTATTTATCTATTTAAATTTACATTATATTATGCAATTGTGTAGCGTGTATGGAGCTAGATAAAAACAAAGTCTTATAATATTTCAACATAATTACTTTGTAATTATACTAATAACTCATTGAAAAATTTACTACAATCATTAACAAATAAAATATAATAAGTGCATGATGTTCGATTTGACAAACTATTATAATTACATACATTTAATAAAATTAATAAATAAATATTTTTGTGAAGAAAGCCTGGCCAAATTAATCGCAAAAATCAAATCTATATATATATATATTTTTTTTACTATCTCCATGAGTGGAAAACACTTAAACTCAGATGATCTGAATCAGGAGTCTATTGCTGCTCTACTCATCACGAGTCAGGGATTTTAAGTAGGTAATTGATAGTAGAGCAAGCAGTCTGTACGAGTATGTCATGAGAACTGTACGAGTTGCTAGTCTCAAAAATTCCAGTTCCGTGAACTGCACACTTTTCGATTACTCACCTCTTCCCGTTGAGATAGAACTTGCGGGATCTGGCACTGCCGATGCCGATGAAGTTCCTACGGTTAGAGACTTCCTCGACCTTGATGTTCTTGGAACCCGCGGGGATGACGGCTACCTCGCTGAGACCGGTGGCCTTGGTAGTGCCCATGCTGTAGATTCCCTGGACCTTTTTGCATTCGGTGCCGTTGCCGTTGCAGATACCGCACGCATCCTCCGCCGCGTCCGAGTCCACCACCCAGTCGCAGCCCACCTTGCGGCAGATTCCAGCGATGCATAGGTCCCTCGCGCCCGGCCCGCCCAGACCGCCAGGCCCGCACGGGGTGCCGTCGCGCGCGTACTCACCGAACGCTACGATCGACGACTCGTCCGGCGTGCTGCAGTACAGCTCGCACGGCTCGTCTGCAGTGAAACGACCGTCTTGTATTGGGGTACTCGCGGAGGCGGGTATCGCCGAGCAGAGCACTCACCGGGATCGAAGTACGGCTTCCACTTCCGCCCCGCCTGCGGGTCGCCGGCTGCGTCGTCCCGCTCGGAACACTGCACTTGCCGAAAGGACGGTTCTGACTTGGGACAGGGGCTCGTGTTACACACTCGATACCTGCAAGAGCGAAAGGGTGAGGAGGGTGGGCGTTCATTCGAGAGGTAGGTAGACAAAGACGGTCGAGCGCACCTAGACCTCTCGCCGGTGCAGAAAGAGCCCCCGTGGCTAGGGAGGGGACTGTCGCATTGGCGCCGGGTGGTGGACACGCCGGCCCCGCACGTGCGTGAGCAGTCAGACCACGGACTCCATTCGCCCCAGCCGCCGTGTTCGGGGGGCGGGGGTGCAGTGCGCGGTACGCACTCGTGGTTCTGGCACCACTGTAACGCGAC
Source organism: Atopsyche davidsoni (assembly GCA_022113835.1). Taxonomy (NCBI): domain Eukaryota; kingdom Metazoa; phylum Arthropoda; class Insecta; order Trichoptera; family Hydrobiosidae; genus Atopsyche; species Atopsyche davidsoni. The sequence continues at coordinate 37,096 of JAILWY010000003.1, read as the reverse complement.
AGGATTCGGTCAGGGTCAGGCAGATTAGATCGGAAGCGAGGAAAATAAAAAAAGGGTAGCAACGCGGACTCACGGAACGCTCGCCGCAGGAGGTGCCGGGCGCGGCGGGCCGCAGCATGGTAGTGCAGGTGCCGTTGACCACGCACCAGAGTCGCTGGCAGATCTCCGTGAGCTCCGTGCAGACTTCCTCTACGCCTTCGCCAAACTGCAGGCGGCACTGCCGGGCCGCGTCGTACAGCGCTCCTGCACACAAGTGGCGGTGAGTGTCCGCGCGGGTTGCGCGCTATCCGCCCCGCGCCCCGCTCGCTTCTTCTCTTGAACTTGAACTTCGGGACCGCCGGCCGCCCGCGCGGTGCGCGATAGCAGTCGAGCTATAAATACCTTCCCGAGGAGATAGTTCCTCTCTCGGCGCTATCGCCTGACGCGCGACGGGCGACTCGCTCGCGACGTCGCGGGCGAGTCGCGTCACTCCATCGGCAGACCTCGGCCGGAAGCCTCACCTGCAGGCAGCTCCGGATAGATGTAGTCTCCCTGCGCAGGCTGGTCCGCAAGGCACTCTCCCATGCCGGAACTGCAACAGAGGCGGCGCGGTCAAGCGGAGCGGGTGGGACGGTCGGACCAGGTCGGTGGCGGCACTCACTCCAGAAAGTTGGTGAGATCACGGCGGCTGCAGCGTGACCAGGCCACCTCCACAGTGTCCGCCTCGAACACCGGGGTCATGACGTGCAGGGTGGAACCTACGCGCCGGTGGCAGCCAATCTTCTCCGTGTCGTGATACATGCCGAAGCTGAAACCGTTTCCTGCTTTAGTGTCAGCTATCGGCATCGAAGCTATTTATGCTTTATACAAATCTACTATGGGAATCTTCTAAAGGGAATGTTATATATGTGTGTGTATATATATATATATATATATATACACACATATATATATATATATATATATATATATATGTGTGTGTGTGTGTGTGTGTGTGTGTGTGTGTGTGTGTGTGTGTGTGTATTTGCGATCGTATTCAATAGTTTGTTTAAGATACAAAAATTATGCGGTTAGCAAAAAAATATATAATGCACGTACGATGTACAAATATTTTCTCAATTGATCAATTATTGAATAAATAAAAATAACGCAAGGAAGTTCAAGCGACTGAGGAACGCTCGCGTCCTCTTTTCAGCCGTCTCCGAGTCCACGCTGCCCGCGTCAAGGTCGCGGCTCATCAAGCCCAATGAGACTACATTGAGTTTTATCGGGGCCGCCGGGGGCGCCGGCGCGGGCGCGGGGACGCCGACGCCGGCGCCGGCGCGTGCGGCTCGCGCTCGCCCGAGACGCGCGGCCCAAGGTCGGGAGCGGCGTGAGTCAGCGGGCGGCGCCGGCGCCTGTTCCGGCTGAAATTGATTCCCGCTCTCGACGCCGAGCGCCGCCAGCCGGAGATCGTACTTTTATTTAATATCTGTTTGGGACTTCATTTCTTGCTCCATTGAATATCTCAATAGATCTTGCTCGATTAATTACCGAAATTAGCATAATTGTAATAACGTAATTGAGTACCGTGTAATAATAAATAAAGTACCGTGCAGATAGGGGGATAGGTGTATTCAGTATATAGAAATAAGTGATCGCCAAAATATCAGAAGATAAAATCCATTCGACGTGACGGTGTAGCCGATGAGCCGACGGTTACGGTGCGACGTCGCGTGCGCCTCTCTCGGCCACCTCCGGTGAGGATCCCGGTTCGAGCTGGCGAACTCGATGTCTGCAGGGACGGTACTCACTTGTGCCCAAGCTCGTGGGTGATGGTGTGCGCCAGGGTGATGCCGTTGTCCTCGTTCACGGAGCAACTGCGGTCGGGCAGGCACATCCCGGCCACGTGAGCCACTCCCAGGGTGCTGCGGGCAGGACGACTTGTCAGTTACACTGCGCCAGTTCTGGCAATATCGGTATCGCGGTATGCGCCGGATGTCAGCTGGCGCTGAGGAACAGGACGGGGGTAGGACGGGGCGGGCGGTGCGGAAGGAAAGCGGGTCGAGAGCGGGCCGCGTTCGCTCGGACGCACCTGCAAGGCACGTTCTGGCGTGCGCAGATGTCGCGGCGGGTGATCAGGATGGCGACGTCGTGGTGGCTGGGGTGCGAGTCGGTTGCGGGATTGAGGTCGCGCTGCCAACGACAGAAGCTGCTCAGCGTCGCGTCAGCATTGGTGCTGACGTTGAGGCGCGGTTCCGCGTGCGCCTCCAGTAAGACGATCTTTACCACCACGACGTTGATGAAGTTTCCGATAGTCGGATCCAGGTACAGCGACGACACCTGAGAGCGGAGTCGGCGTGAACGAACGATGCGATACGAGGGAAGGGGTCGGAGCCGGCGGTGACTTACCATATTCATGATGGTGAGCAGGTAGGTCTCCACATCTCCCTTACGGTGGAAGTCAGTCATGGAGGAGTCGGCCACCAGCAGCACTTCCACGTGCCGAGGACGGCTCACGGAGCGTCGAGGGCGGTGCGGGAGGGGATCTTCGGGCGGGGGCGGATCCTGGTGCGGTCGAGGAGGCTGCTTGGTGGCGCAGTTTTTACCGCGGCGACGCCGCCCTCTGCGGCCGCGACGGCCTCTTCGTCCTCGGCGGCCCCGGGTGCCGGCCGACCGAGGGCGGGGCGGCCGGGCCGGGCGCGGAGGGCGGGAGCGCAGAGCGGCTCGCTTGTAGACGACGTGACGGTGCTCACCGCCAGGCGCGGGTCCTTCCTGAGCTGGCTCGAGCCAGTATTCGCCGCGCTCCGTGCGCAGCAGCCCGGCCTGGGAAACGAGCGGTTCTCTGCGTGAACGGATCGGAACCGAAGCGTATTGTCGCCCGTTCGATTAAATTCGCGGAGATGCGCTAAATATAGTTTCAATAATGAAATCCTGAATACCCGCAAGAGAGCAATCGAGCTGGCGTCGACTGGCCGTTGACGACATGCTAATGAGGCGCGGGCCCAGCCACGCCGCGCACCTGCGGCTGGCGCATTAGCGATTCATCGCCCGACGATGTCTGTCCTCGCCGCTCGCGGCTAGGCACCGCGAGAGTTATCTTGCACAATAATTGCAGAATCTCGTCGGATTACACAATTGCAGAAAGAGTGAGCGAGTCGGGCCGGTGCTCGGGGCCGCCGGGGCCGCTCGGAGCCGCTCGGGGCCGCTCGGGGCCGCACGCCGTCGGCGGCCGTCGCTCGGCCGAGGGAGTCTCCGGAGGGACGCGCGCGATGAACCCGGAAGGACGGGAGCGCCCGAGAGAAGGTCACCACGCCCTCCGTACGAGGTACGGCTTGGAACGCGATCGATATTCTTTTAGCTCATTACGATTTTATAATGGCGTGTGCGAATTGTTATGGTGCATTGTGAAGGAGGCTGCGGGCTGTGCCGGCACCCGCCGGCGCTTTCCGGTCTTCCGACCGTCGCAGCCGGTATTGTATCGGATGACCTTGGGCGCGGACGCGGTAGTATTTCGGTGAAAATAGCACGGAGCTTCGATAAGATAAATATTTGTAGAAGCGTGTTTACATAATTTTGCAATAATACATGTGAATTTTAGAACTCTATTCGCCGGCTCGGCGTGCCGGCACGCGCGGGAGGGACCACGGCTCGCCGGCGCGGACCGCGACTCCTCCGAGCCCGAAGAGGCAGGAGACCTCCGCGGAAGGCGCAGCTGCGCGATGACCCGCGACGCCGACGGCCCGGGGGGCTCGATTGGCGCTATTGTCGATGATTTCCGAATCTCCAAATGAAACGACGACGGGGAGCGTTCGGTGATACATAAATTAAAGATATGTATGCGCAGTCACAACGAGCGATTTGCAGCCATTTCAATACAAGCTTATAATTGTAGTTAAAAATACTAGAATATTACACCGTCGTGTCGTTCGGAAAATATACAATATAATATATTTTTGTAAGCATGTTACGAGCATTTAGTTTGTCTCCCGTGTTCCGGTCGAAATGAGTTAGTAAGCAACGAGACATCGTTCAATGAAGGAAGGTAATATCAAATGATAGACAGCAGTACAGAAACTGCCAGAGACGACCGCACGGACCCAGCGGAGCCCGCGGGCGCCCCCGTCCGCTGTCTCCGCGGGCCTCTGCGGACCTCTGCGGGCCTCCCCCGCCCGCCTCAACGGACCCCCTCCGCCCGCCGATTCTGTGAGGGCCCCTCCGAGGGCAAGAACGAAAGTTATCGCACATGGCCGCCAGAAGAATTGACGTGGTGGTCGAATGTCCGGTGAAACGTAATATTTGTATGCCCAACTTCGTTCACATTGAAAACGTTGTATTGTGATTATCTGCGTGTGGATTTCGTTCTCGCTCCCGGTCTTCGGGCCGAGCGGCTATCGCGAGTGATGACGGGCATCGCACTGCTCAAACCCGGTCCTTCACTTGAATAATATATTTTTGTTAATTGTTATTTTTGACTGTAAATTAATAGGCGAAAAGTGAAAGTCAATGAAATGGTATTTTTTTTGTAGTAATCCGCACCATCGAGCATTTTTCTTTCAAGATACTTCTGTTTTAACCTACTATTATTACTAATATTGATGTCATTGTTGTTTGATGATGGTTTACACGGTAAAATCGAAAAATTTCCGTTTTTAATGATTTTCATTAATTTTATTAAATGTGACGACCCTTACGTCCGTTTCCGATACGTTGTTCTTTTTCAACCGATTCATGTGAAATACTCGTTACGTACGCATTGTGCTTAATATATTAATTCAATAAATATATTTTCGAAAATTCCGCGCCCATCCGCGGGGCCGCGGCGCGGAGGTCACGGAAGTGCAGTCACGGGTCTGCGGCGCCGGCGCCGGCCGCTTCCCGGCCGAGTGACTCTAAATCCGTCTTTTAGTTTTCAAAAACTTTCCACGTGATGAGTTACAAATTAATCACAATATTTGTAGCGCGTTTTTGGTCTAATGCCAGAACCAAAATAGGACGGCCGCCGAGGCACGCGGGTGCTCACGCGGGGCGGCGGGGCAGCGGGGCGGCGGGGCGGCGGGGCGGCGACTAGGCCCGCGTAGGTCGCGCCGCCGCCCCACCCGAGCGCCGCGGTGCAGCGCCCGTGACCTTGAGCCACGGACCGTCGGAGGTCGCGCTCGGAGGCGTCCCGGTGAAGGCGCGGATCACCTGAAAAGGGAAGATCTGCGTCTCCCGCGGAAGGGCTTCGGAGCTCGCGAAATTTCAGCCCGGTCGAGAAGCGACAAGTTTCCATAAAAGCACCGTCCTCCAAAAGATGACTCTTCGGTTCCGAGCGCCCCGGTGCCGGTGGTCTGGCGGGGTGGCAAACGCAGGACGCAGCTCCGTGCCGGCTCCGTGACGGCTCCGTGCCGGCTCCGAGCCGGCTCCGTGCCGGCTCCGAGCCGGCTCCGTGCCGTCGCGTGCCGACGCGTGCGGAGAGGCACAGTAGTGCTGAGCGGTTACTAGATTGAACGCTTTTATGCAAAAGTTATATCGCGTGCTGCGTCGGTCCGGATTCGGCAATGGGACTACGTGTGCGAAATTCCTTTGGATGAATTGCTTGGTCATTCAACTCTGTTTGATTTCCATTCGAATGTTTGTATTCTATTATTCTGAAAACAATCATTCATTGTATAATTGTAGAATAATTGTCGTATTTTTAATACTTATTAGTTTTTTTTTATACTTATTTAATTTTAAAAATAATTACAAAAAACAGAAGATACGCTTCTGCGGCGTCTCGCTCATCACGGAATCGGGCGCCGGGTTGAAAACATATATATTTTTGACAAAAAATATTATATGCAATATTTTAAATAAAATACTTTTGCGATTTTTCCACACGTTCAATTTTATTAGTGACCGGTTTCACCAACCTTTCGCGTTAGCATTATCACCTATCGCGTTAGCACACACACGCAAGTGTGTGTTTGCATATACAAAAATATACATACATAAATAGGTACGATCGATCTAGACAAAATGAACCTTTTTTCCGAAAGAGGGAATAGATGTTCATTAGAGGGAGTCGAACGTAAACCGAATAAAGGTAAGTATATATTAGTGAATATTTAATTCCGAATTGTGTGTGAAAAGTCACTTCGAACTGGAAGTGTGGGGTCACTCACCAGGCCGTCGCACGCCGACAGCGTCACGGAGGAGGCAGGCTGGCCGGCCACGCGCCCGCGGTAGTGACACGAGGCGCTCGCCGCCCTCGCCGGCCCGCGCTCGTGCCGCAGGGCGCCGCGCCGCTCCACCACCAGCGCCGGCGAGATGAAGCCGGACTCCGGCCTGCAAGCGTCCGGTGCGTCAGAGCTGGGCGCTTCCGAGAGGCCGAGCGCCGGGCCGTTCGCTCGCGAGGCCCTCGGCCCCCCGGCGAACCGGGTGGCGCGGGGGACGGGCGGACCGGTCCGCGGACGAGACGTCTCCGCGCAAAAAGCGGACGCGCTCGGTGACGGCCGACGGCCGCGCGGAACTGGGTTAATCATTCGCGAAGCGGGTTTCCGCGCTCGGCCCCGGGCCCGTCGCGGGTCGCGGCTCCGCCGATAGCGGCCGCGGCCCGCGTCGGCGCGCGCCCGCCCGTCGACGCTCGCGACTCGCGGCACGATGGGTGCTCACCTGAGATCCAGGCGCAGCTCGAGGCCGCCCACGGTGAGGTTGTAGTGCAGGCTGGGGCGAGGCGGGGCGGCCCAGGGCGCGCGCGCGGCCCGCCGGCGGCGCGCCCCGGAGTGCTCGGCGCGCAGGGCGTGCGACAGGAAGCCGCCGTCGGCCGTGACCCGAACGGGAACGATCACCTCGCAGTCCTCGGGAGGCACGGCTTTGGCCGAGTAGAGCCCTGCAACAGAAGCGGTCGACGTCTGTCGGGTCTCTCGATCGGGTTTCCGAATCGGGCGATCCGTATTTTTGGTATCAAAATTAAAAACAATGATCTTCAACCAACACTAGCCGGAAGGATAATAGTGAGAAGTTATTTCTCGATTTTCTAGGTTTTCAACTTTGGCGGGTGTCCAATTGTGTATTAGATTTATTCGGTCCCCGCACCTATTCCGGCGGGGATCGCTCCGCGTCGAATCCGAAGCGGCGCTCCCGCTCGCGCGACTTCCCTCAGCGTCCTCCTCGCGCTCTCCGTCAGCGCGCTCGCACTGTCGAGTTGCCCGTTCGCCTTTCCTCGCGATCACCGAATACATCGTCGCTCGAGAGAATTATCTCGCATGTCCGATTCCCGGCGCCGTCGGGCCTCCGGAGGCTGTAGCCGAAGCCTCCGCGCTCGGGGGCGACGCGTCTCCCGCGGCCGGGCGCAGCGACCCGAGGACCGGCCCGCCCGCCGCTGATGACGAGCCGACTCTCGCTTCTTCTTGCTCTTTGGAATTCAATTAAATCGTCTCCCGCGTTCAGAGCCGCGAGGCACGGGCCGCGAGTGCGCGCGTTTCCTCTTCAACATCTGTCATTATCTACCGGTATATTCCACAGTGCGCTGAGTAAGATGGCGCCGATCGAATAAATTTTCTATCGTTTGTAAAGTGAGATGTGCTGCGACGCCATATGACTTTAAAATACTTCAACATTCACTTCCACATATAGATTTTTATTGGTGACCGGTTTTGCCAACCTTTCACGTTGGCATTAACAGTTATATATAAATATACGGTGTGTGCATTAATTTTTTCGGATTTTTTCGTGAAATTGGAGCTTTATTATAAAAAATTGGTACAATATGTTCTATTCAAAGTATTGTCCATTGCTAGCCACTACTTTTTCCCATCTTTACCTGCCCGGTCGCATATTCTGGCCGTTTTTCTGCCAATGCTCGCTTCAAACGCATCAATTGCTGTCTGTAGAACTCGCTCGTGATAGTTTGGCCTGGTTTCAGCAGGTCATAGTGGATGACACCCTTCTGATCCCACCAAATACACAGCATTACCTTGGCGCCATGAATATTTGGCCTGGCAGTCGATGTTGATGCATGTCCAAGCTTACCCCATAATTTTTTACGCTTCAGGTTGTCGTAGCGAATCCATTTTTTATCGCCAGTGATGATACGATGCAAAAATGACTTCTTTTTGTGGCGTTCAAGCAGCATTTCCGAAATGCAAAATCGCCTTTCGACATCTCTCGGCTTCAATTCATGTGGCACCCAATTTCCTTGCTTTTGAATCATTCCCAATGCTTTTAAGTGTCTTGAAATTGTTGCTCGATCAACTCTAATGATTCTCCGAGTTCTGCTTGCGTTTGACACGAGTCTTTATCGAGCAATGCCTCTAATTCTCCATCTTCGAATTTTTTTGGTTGGCCTGGACGTTCTTTGTCATCCACACCGAAATCACCATTGTTAAAGCGTCGAAACCAGTTCTCACACGTTTTTTGCGATGAAGCATATTCACCATAAACTTCACACAGCAATCGGTGACTTTCAGCTGGTTTTACTAGAAATAGAAAAGTAAAGCTTTCCGCTAATTGCGTTTTGTTGATACAAAAGTTGACATGTTGAGAGCTCAAAAAAAAATGTTGTATCACTTCAGCGATATGACATATACTGAGAACAAAAGCGCAATAATGACGCTTCACAATGAAATGTCAAAGTATAGCCTGATGCGATTCAATAGTAGTGACGCAAAAATTAATGCACACACCGTATATATATAGTGTCCCAAAATTAACGCAAGATTTGAATTTGTCGCCATTTTTGCAGTAAAGTTTTGGGAACACCAGCTGACAGTTTAGGGTTAGTAAAAATGGAGCGTTACACGATAGAACAACGTGTCTTCATTATTGAAGAATATTTCAAAAATAATGAAAGCTTGGCAGCCTTTTAAAACTTGTAAATGTATTTGTATGTAAGTGTAAACTATCTTTTAACACACTAATTCCATAATGCTTAATTTTTTGTAGATCAGTTAACATTGCTATTTACTTTCTTATTTCAATATATATTCAAAAGGTTTTTAATCTTTAAAACGTGACATTTACTATTTGCGCTTCCTACTCAAAGAATGACACGCATAAAAAAAATAAAAAAATAGTGACACTCTTCACTTGGCGCAGGCGACCCTTAATAATTATATATATTTTGCCGAAGTACATGTTGGATTTTTTAAATGTTTTGCTTTCTTTTTTTTTATTGTTTTAAATTAAATTACCCAAAGCCTAATTATCCATGCAAACCATTCACTTTACCGTTTCCACGTAAGATACCAAGCCGTGTTTACACTTTTATAGAGTAATTGGACGGATTTACTTTAGGTTCCTTGATCACAGTTTATAAAACAACGATATTGTCATTGTTAGATTTCCTTAGCTAATATCTGTTCAATCTGATCGACTTTTAACTTTCATCCAAGTGAGCTTCTAATTTTCAAATTCTATTTTTTACGCCAATTGGTACTTTGTCGCATCGGACGATGCGTGTCGCGCGTTTCCGCGTCTTTAATTATTTCCCCGTCCCCGTCCCGGACGTCCGCCCCGGCGCAGCTAGCGGCCAGAGCGGATCTCCAGGTGTGCTTTTGTGAGCCGGTCGAGTCGTAAAAGCTTATCGTGTTTGCTTCGCGTCCCTTCTCGAACGCAAACAGACAGGAGAGCTCCGTCCGGGTCGGTCCACAGTATCCATCATTACTGAGATATTATCGACTCATTGTCAGCAAAATGATCTAAGGCAAGCATTGAGAGCAGAAATAACATTGCGGGGCGAGCCGGGCCAGCTCGGCCGGGCTAAAGGACGCTCGGCGAGAGATGATTGCCGACACACGATCGATCCGATAATTCACGTTTCCCGTGCGATTTACAAATTGAAAATTATCTTTTTAATACAATATTTATAATTTGAGCGAACGTCTCGCGTCCTCGCGCCGAGCACTCGACGTGGGCGTCGCCACCGCCGGGTCCCGCGGGCCGGCATGCGAAGGCGTCCTTCGGAAACCGTCGATGCGATAAATAAAGTAGTTTAAAATATTGGACGTAATCATTGATGTATCGATTTATTCACTACCGTAAACGAGACTGGCGAGAGTCGGCGAGGCAGCTTCGCCGCGGCCGAGGCGCAGGAAAGCCCCTCGCGCCCTCGCGCCCTCGCGCCCTCGCGCCGCCGAGCCCCAGAACGCGCGCTGTTGACTCAGCCGCGCCGGCGTCTCTCCGATCCGTCGCTGTGTCGAGGCAAGCACCGGCAGAGGTGTTCTCTTGCGACCTACTTGGAGCTTATCGTTTTCGCCGGGAAACGCCGAACGCTTCGATTTCGGGCTTTCTTTCGGGGCGAAACCCGCTCTGACGAGCCGGCGGCGGTCGCGGCTCTCGCTCGGTGACGCTTCTCGGCGATTCCTTCTGCGGAGTTCGACCGCTCGGAGACGCTTATCGCGCGCTATCTCGTCTTATCTCGTCAGCGCCGATCTTCTCTCGCGGAACCGAGGTGGAGGCGCGCCTCGCCGGCGCGGAGGGAGAAACTCGCGAGCCGCGGGCGGCGTTCCGCTATCGACGAGAGTCCGTCCGTTTGAAGGAATCTTTCTACGGAATCTGAAAAGAGGAAATAATACTCACCGAGGACAGGTTTTTCCGCTGACTCGAGACGGACGCCCGTGGGGCGCAAAAGCAACGCCAGCAGCGCGAGGGCGGCGACTCCGCGGGGGCGCATGGCGAGGGCGGATGTCCGCGGTTTTCACCGCCCGGCCGCCGGGTCGCGGACGTCCTCGGGCCTCGTAAGCTTTTCGCGTTTCGCTCTTCTGACTTTCTCGAGTTTCCGCATTGCCGCTCTCGATCTGCAATCAAACGCGTCGTTCGAGTTCCCGTCGGGCGGTCGCGCGATCGGGGGCGCGGGAGCGCTCGGGGGCGACGGGCGATCGTCTGCGAGGCCGTATCGTGCAGAGAGAATCTAGAGAATTATCGACGAGACAAGAATACCGTTCGCCCCGAATGGTCGGCATCGTCGCGAAAAATTCCCGACGAGATGTCGAAGGATGTCGCGAGAATGCCAGAATAGATAAGACAGGGTGTTCGACGACCCCGCGCGAGCTCGCGGGGAGGTAGCGCGGGAGAAGGGGAGGGTCGCACTTGTCCGTCTTTCGGACGGCGATCGGAAGGAGAGAGACTCGCCGAATATCGAACAAAATGGGAATTTAAAAAAGGAGATGAACGAGAAAAAGAAACGGCCGGGGATCGGATCGAAATGGCCAACGGCAAATGGCAGATTCGCGCGCTGAACTAATCGCACGGTCCGAGAAGACGGCGGATCGAGCGACCGCTTCGACGTCACTCGGGTTGCAGGCGCGGACATCGAGGACGAGGTTAGGCGCGCGCGGCCCGAGTGCAGCGGCGCAGCGGGGACAGCGCGAGGCGTGCGCGGCCCGAGTGCAGCGACGCAGCGGCGACGGACGCCCGCCGTCGTCACGCGGAGTGACGCGAAACGACGGCGCGACACGCGGAGATAAATATAACGAGACACAAAAAGACAAACCGCCCGTCTAAACATAGCATACAGGATCGGATTCGGGAAGGCGACATTCGCCGCGCGCAATCGACCGTTTTCGTCTGTCGATCGACATCGAATCGCCTCGGAGCTCTCGACGAGTCCGAAAGAGAGAACCCCCTCCGGAGCGCCCGAGGTTCCCTCACCGTGCGGGTTGTCCCGGAGCGCCAGCGGACGGTTGAACGATGCGCTCCGTTCGCACAATGCGCTGAGAAGGAGGACGCCTCGGACTGTGACGGCTCGCGGTGAAGATCGCGATCGTGCGCGCGAATCGGATCGCTCCTGGACAAGCAGAGCTGCGGAACGACCGCCGGAGCGGGCAGGCGGCGACTGACTGCCGCGCGGGCCGCGAGCGCCACGCCGCGAGGGCCGCCGGGCGCGGGCGGGGCGGCGCGGCGGCGCGTCTCGGCCGCGCGGCGGGCACGTGTCGCTCCGCTCGGGCACGCGCGGGGCCGGCTCGAGCGGCGCCGGAGGAGCGACACGAGGGCCGCCCGCGCCCCGCGCCCCGCGCCCCGCGCCCCGCCAGAGCCAGCCTTCCGCCCCTCCGCCCCCGAGCTCCCTCTCAAGGGCGCCGGCGCCGGAGTCCCGCTCGGCTGTCCCGCACTTGCTCGCCTGCATTGGCATTTGTGTGCAATGATATGTTGACATTTGGAAAAAAATTATAACTGTAATACAATCAATAATACGAAAAACCTCAGTTACTTTAATTTACACACGAACCGATTATTTTCATACGGAGGCTTCATATTGCCGATGCGAGTTCCGCGTTCGTCGCGACTAGGCGCCGTTCCCAATTCGACCACCGTGGTTTTTTAACTTAACGAGAATTTGAATATGCAATTGTCAAACCGGCGTGCCTAGTTGGCCACTTGAACATTTTAATTAATATTTTTATTAATTTACACCTGGAAATATTTATTATTGAGGAATGTGATCGAATCCAATATGTGATCCAAAAAAACAATTAAGAATAATTTTTGTCGCGATTTCGTGTGTAGATCAGATCAGATCATAAAACATAACGGATATATAATAAATCTGTTCAGGTAAAATTTTACCTGAACAGATTTTTTCCAGGTGTTTGAGATATTTGATAATCCCCGCGTGTATAAATTATTGGTTTTGTCAAATGCTGAAGCATGAGTGAGTTGATACTCATATAAAGTTAAAATTCTTCATTCAACAGGAATCAGTATTATTTTTTATAGGCCTCAAATATAAATATATAGATAACTCGGTAATGAGTATTTAAATATAAAGTTCCAAACTTACATACGTACACCTACACCTCAGGTCGTTTCCTCCTAGTAATTGGTTTTATTGTAAATTATATAGAACAATACCGTAATGTTACAAATTGACTATTTGTATGATATTGCTGTAATACACACACACACATAAATACTATGAAATGGTTGCAAATGTTTATGAAGGCGCTTCAGCGCGAAGCCACGGCAGTGGGCACTCGCACAGCACTCGTAGGCGGCGGTGGACGAAGCGACTCGCGGAGTTAACTTTAGAATCGAGAATCTTGCGTCCGCACAACCGCTGAGCCGGCCGCGTGTATTTTTATCTATTAATGGACGTAAAAGATACATTATGATTTATGACTCGTTTGCGAGAAAAAATGCAGCAATCATGCGTACGTTTGATTGTCGTGCGTATTTATTATTTAATTATTTATGTACATTTTTTGTTAATAGAAAATTGAATGTATAAATTGATAGTTATTGGTAAAAAAACTAAACAATTTAACTGTCTAAATCAAATACATCAGTCGACAGAAAATACAGCTGAAAACCAGTGTTCCAAGGACCGCTGAGTTCGTTTCTTCGCCTCAAAGCTAACCAGATCATTTTCTAAATGTGCAGTTTCTGAAATCTGAACTCTGCTCAGTCGAGAGTTTCTTCTAAATTGCGAGTATTTGTATACACGAATTAAAACTGTATAATACGTATCATGATATGCTCAGTTAGTTTTTTGTTGTTGCTGGTATGCTTTATTCGTTCACGCAGAAGTGTGCCCCGTTGCAAACCGAAATTATTTCGTTTCTGATAATGGAGTTGGCATTTTATTCGAGTGTCACTTTTCTGCAAATAAATCAGATTCCATACCCATCATATATTAGATGGATATCGCATGACCGACGACTCAGCGAGCGAGGTTGTCGCCGCCGCTGAATCACGATTGTCGTGTGTCGAGAAACGGTGTATATAATTTTTATTATTATTAAAAATTGATTACGCACGTAGTCACGTCAATGTGACTGGAACATTGTTGAGAGACAGCAAATACGAGACTTGCGAACGTCGCTATAAGAAGGCGGACAACTCAATGGCACGCAGACTGTGACCAGAGATGGGACATGGATCGCCTGCGTTGTTTGTGCTGCTGCTTTTGCTGGAGCCGCTGCAGGTATATATCTATCTCGGCTCCCTCGTCGAAGTGATCTCATCGAAATTAAATATTAGATCATGGTTATATTTCAGAATGGAGACGCTTACTGGACTAACACAGGAAATGTTATTCCCTACGTAAGACTTCCATCAGCATGGCTTAAGGTGCTACAAGACAGCGGTTTGCTGTTACGCGATACAGTGGGGTCAGCTGCAACCCCAGTGACACCTCTTTTGAAGAGGATGTCGTTTTGGCAGCAGAATGACTTGGAGAGTAGTTCTATTGGAGATTTACCAGATCCGCCACCTAAACCTCCTCCTCCACCACCGAGCTCTGCGGCTATTTGGTCACAGAAAAAAGAGCACGGAAGTAGCGCATGCACCGATTCGATCACCATTTTAACAACGCCTCAGCCGTCAAATTTTGCTTTGCCAGTTCAATCTCCCACTCTAATAGTTGGTCTGTCTTCTAATCCTTTTCCTACTTTGTTTTCTACAATACTATCTTCTGCAACTCGTGTTAAAGCAACAGCACCATCTCACATTCCTTCTTCAACGCCATCTATTCTATCCTCTACACCTCAAACTACATCCTCGACTCCACCATTAACATCATCTTTCATTGGACTTTCAGCATCATCTTACGATTCTTTTATTTCTCCCTCATCTGTTACTAAACCTACCAGACCAGGTCTTATCTCATTGGCAACTCAAAATCTCATATCATCGACCATGTTATCTCCTTCTTCATCTTACATAAAATCTTCTACCTCAACACCGTCTTTAAATCTCTCTGCTACTGTGTCTCCTTCTACTGATACATCATCTATTTCACCTTTTGCTCTGTTTCCCTCTAAACTGACTACAACACAGATGTCGAGAGTGCTAATGCCGGATTCATCGCGACTGAAGCCGTGTCTTTGTGTATCTAGTGCAGTAGGGCCAGAAGTTTCAGCGCAATTAGTATCAACAAATAGCCTCGGTTCATCACAATTGCCCCAGTCATGTGGACCCCACGTGCCTTGCATGCCTGTTGTGCCCTACGTGCCTCGCTTTCATTGCGTTCCCCGCATGCCTTGCATGCCCAGAATGTCCTGCGTACCCGGCGAGGTCTGCGTACCCTGCATGTCTAGCGTGCCCTGCATGTCCTATATACCTCGTGCGCACTGTGTGCATTGCGTGCCTGGTGTACCTGGTGTGCCTGGTGTACCTGGTGTGCCCGGCGAGCCCTGCATACCCTGTTTTAATGCCCGTCCCGCTTGTGCATAAGGTTATTCGTTAAAACGATAGTGATTAACTTTGTCACAATTTATTGTAAATTAATACCTATTTATCAATTTTATTAAATAAATTTTTTCCACTTATTATTCATTGTAATTTTATATACACTAAATAACATATATATGTCTATTTTTTGTGGATTGAACCGACAATCAAGTGCGTTTACCTTTACAGGTTTATATTACTTACTAATATGATAAGGCAGGGGTCCCCAACCTTTTTGTACCCAAGAGCACATTTCAGGATGCCGGTCGGGCGGCGGGCGCCACATATTTTTTCAAGGTATGTTTCTACTCCCGAAAGTAGTACCAAAGCCGGCTAAAAAAAAAAAGGTATGTTTTTAGGTGCGCTACTAAGTTTTTGGCATTCACACATAGATGGCGCTTACGACGCTAGACAGTTCTAAACTTGTGTTGTTGTATAGTTTAGACATCAGTCATCAATAAGCTACCAACCAACACATTTCGCAACGCAAATTTTGGAAAAAAAGGAGGCCTATGGAAAACATGCACCATCGAAAACTTCATGTGACAATCGGTTTAAATGCTTCAGGAAGCCAATCTGTAAGCGATATTGGATGAAGATGATACGCAAACACAACATCAACTTTTGGAGGCTTAAACGTGTCTCGCCAAGGTATTTTCAAACGTTCACATACCATGGGAAAAAATCAAATGGAAGAAAAATGGGTTAGGCATGAGTTAACTGAGAGACAGATGGAAAATCAAAGAACCACTTCCGAATTTTTTTTTACGGCATGTAAGAAAGAGTTTTCTGCATCGAATTGTTACTAGCGATTAGAGGTAGATTTTTTTCGAGAATCCTAAAGGAAAAAATCGTTCACCTGGCAAAGCATCATCAACATCATCGATAGCACGGCCTAATCGTTTCGGAAAGAAGACTATGATATGTGTTTGGTGGGACCAGAAAGGAATCGTGTACCATGAGCTTTTGAGACCAGGTGAATCTGTCAATGGCCAGCGCTACCGACAATAACTGATCAATTTGACCCATGCAGTGCACGAAAAACGGCCAGAATGGGACACGAGACACGAACAAATGATATTGAAGTACGACAAAGTTTCGTGCCATCGCCCTTCCATCGTCCAGGACACCATCAAAACGCTGAAATGGGATCTGCTACCGCACCCAACGTATTAACCTGACCTGGCCCCTTCCGATTTTTATTTGTTCCGGTTGATGGCGCATAGATTGGCTGGGCTACACTTGGCCAATTTCGAAAAAGTTGAAAATTGGCTGGATGAATAGTTTCGGTCCGACGCGTCGTTTTATCATCACGGTATTCGTGTACTGCCAGAGAGATGGCAAAAATGTGACGATACTTTGAATAAACCATTTTTTTGTATTTCTTTTAAAATTATACACTTTTCATTGATAAAAAAAGCTGGAAACCTAGTGGCACGCCCAGTTGGACTAAATGGAAATGGAAAAAATACCCAATTCCAAAAATATAATTATAAAAGATTAAAATAATTTTTTATATTTTTATGTTAAATAAATAATAAGTAGTAGTAAATAATAGTATGAAAATTCTGGTAATTGGGTCGAATTGGAGCAAATATGCAACGAATAATTATTTTTAATAGCAATTATAAAATGTATATTTATAGCTAAAAATTTCAAACAACAGGATAGAATACGAAAAATATACAGCACCAATAGAAACAATTAAATCCCAAAAGTTAAATGCATTCCTTATTCTAAAGGTATTTATTTTTTATTTCGCCATGGTGCCCGCCGACCATTTTCCGGTCTGATCACAATAAAATAATTATTTAAGAAAAAAAAAAAAAAATTGTACTAATCAAAATGAGAAATGTAAGCGAAAATAAGTAAATCGTTATAACTTTCAAAATAACAATTCTTTTCAGAAAATCATAAAAAAGTCTGTTAAAATAGCATCTTATGGGGGCTGATCCCTTTGACGGGCCAACTTTTGAGTGTTTTGATAATTTTTTGCGAAAAATTTACTGCATCAATAGAAAAAAAAATTAATGCCTAAAGTTATATACGACCCTTCTTTAAAAGATATAATTATTTATCTTATGTAAATTTACTTTTAATATGATAAATATGTATTTACCCGATTAAAGTTTAGCAATTTGGAGATTATTATAACCGATGGATCTAGAACCCTAAGCATTTGTGTCTTTTTTAAAATTGGAAATAAAAGATTACAAATAAACCTATGATAAAAGATTAGCTAAAACATTTAAACAATTTTTTTTTTAACAAACTTTGGTTTTGAAAAATCGTAATTTTATCAAAATTTTCAACATCTTCAAGACTTTATTTGATCTTGTAAAAAGACGACGGCGTTGCTCTGAAAACAAAGTTCTTTATTTTAACATTTACATACACAATAATAAAAGTTTCTCAGTTTAATATAAGTTCAATATCTTACCTGAAAACAAAGAAACGACAATTAAAGTCTATAGTCCTATTAAAACTAAAACTAAAATTAACATTTTATTCGGCAATCTCTGACAGTTCAGTCAAATGCCAGCACTAATCGCGTCCCTTATGGAACTTTACTACTATTTTATCGACTGCCTATTGTTTTACCGACAAATCATATTAAGAAGATATATATATATATATATATTTTATACATATATATATATATATATATATATATATATATATATATATATATATATATATATATATATATATATATATATTCTATATATATAAACTACTATCGGATACCCGTCGCGTGGTACTACGCTAAATAAATAAATACATTTTTTTTAATTTCTTCGAAAAAAAGGAAATTTTGTTATTTATTAACTTTTTTTAACTTAATGCTAGCGGATAAACAATATATTGAGTTTTTTCGGTGGGTGTGTAAACAAAGATTTTTCAGCTTTGATTTTGATTGTGGCTTCGATTAACTATGTGGCGATAGTTTTTTTAACAGCAAGTCTTGTTCCATTGCACAATTTAGGTGGATCTAAGTTGCGAATGAGCATCTATGGTGAACCAACTTTTAAAGTTGGGATGTGTGGTGGCATTCCAGATGGTTCCAAAGAGTTAAAAACTCTATTGGATAGTTGACTCTATTTTGGAACTTCATTATACAGCAATGTTTTCGCAAAATTATTGTGGCTGTGCTGCTCGTTCTTCAGCATTTTTATTCAGTAAAATAAACATGTTGACCGTTTTCTAAATGAACAACAAGATGTTGAACAGTTGGATATCATTCGTGAATACTGAAAACAAGAATTCAGCAGACAGCTTCATTACTGTTAACATATTTGCATATGTACTTGTCAATATCAATATCAATGTCAATATCAACGTTTCTTACTTTAATGGTGGTGGTGAATCCTCCATCTTCTGGCTTTCGTCGTCTGTATTTTAGATATACATCCTCACCGGTTTGAGTTTCATTAATCAAATCGAGTGGATGTCTTTTCGTGCATTTGCTATCATTCATATTCAATGCTCCGCATGGGCCGTGAATCATGTTCTTGCAGACGTCAGAAAGAATCGTATCTTTTTGTAGATTTGGTAGTTTAGCAGATATAAAACTATCGATTTGAGTTGGAACAATTTTTACTTTCAGCCAAATTAGAATATGAGCGTGCGGTAAAGTCCGTTTTTGGCCATTCAATCGCCTGCATACTCATGCATATGTCTTAAGCTTCCAGTATACAAAGCAGGAAGTATGCACATTTGACCAATGTTGGCAGCGTTTCCATCATCTTTGACACACAATTTTTTTTGGTTCAAACGAATGTACAGAAGCTGCTCGCTTCACGGCATTTTAAAATGTGATTGGATTGTTGATCTCTTATCATAATGCGATGTGGATAATAATCCATAGATGAAACTTGTAATACAAATATTTTTGTTCAATAATTATTTTCCCATATATAAACAGACAAACTCATTATGATAAAACTCTTTGTTATGAATGACAGATAGTGATTTTGTTTTGAAAGTCCGTATGATGCGCGATCTTCACAATGTTCTTTTTTTTTTTTCTTCAATTTTTTGCCAGGAACCATGTCTACTTTACAGATGTTGAAAATTTTTGTATGGGAAATGTCTAAAATTGACTTAATTAATAGACCGAATGTATTTAATGATTTTAATTTTTTTTAATAGTCTCAAAGATTCTTCGTATTGTTGTCTTTCAAATGAAGCCGGTTTGGGGCACATCGGTTGGACGGTTTCAAAGCCTATGACGGACATAGAAACATCTTTTGTATTTTGTATATATATATATATTTATAATATATAGCGGTATCTTATGAGATAGAGCCTAATTGTGACTACCCACGACTAATAATTTAAAAGCCTAATAAAATATATCTGCGGAAAACGCTCTATTTTCTAGCCAAATACAGGAAATAAAAATTGATAGGAACGTCTGGAAAGCTGGCCTGAAAACAAGCTCGAGCTCCAGTTGAAAGGAAATTTTAACTAAGGCACACCTGAAAAATTCTCAAATATAACCTTAAATTAATATTTAAGATCTGTCCCAAATTGTATATTTTCAATTCGCGAAATTACTGTAGTTCAATTGGGTAGGTAAGGTTAGGTTTAGGTGCGAAGTCGGACTCAGATCTTCTCGTAGTGCACCCTGGGAGCAGCCGGGCGAAACGGTCGTCTGGCGTGACGACTGAATCTGCTAACCAATATTGCTAGAAGAGACGCAACCAGGTTCTCCATCAAAAACGCCTCTCTGGATGGAGACTCAGCCGCGGTAGGAAGCCCCCCCCCCAGCGATGCAAATCGCTGGGGCCTGTCGCGCAACACGGGCAGCGGTTGGGTTGGGTTGGGTTGGGTTGGGTTGGGTTGGGTTAGGTTGGGTTAGGTTGGGGTGCGAAGCCGGACTCAGACCTCCTCGCGGTGTACCCTGGGAGCGGTCGGGCGGCGACGGCTGACTAATCCCAGCCGACCGCCCTGCCGCTGCTAACCTGAGACGCAACCGGGTTCTCCATCCAAAACGCCTCTATGGATGGAGACTCAGCCGCGTCAGGGAGCCCACCCAGCGATGCAAATCGCTGGGGCCTGTCGCGCAACACGGGCAGTGTGCCCCGACAAGTGAAAGGCCCGACGTGTGCCGCCTCTTGGAGGGCCCCCAAGGAGCGGACAGCGCGTGCGGCGCCCGGGCAGTGGTTCGTCCGAGCCACTGCTATCGCCAGCACCCGGGCGACCTCCGGACTAGTCGCGCTCGAGCGACAGAAGGAGAGAACCGGAAGGAAGAAGGAGACATCCGTGACAGGGAGCCCACCAGCGACTCAGCCGCTGGGCCTTGACACGGAGGTCTAGACCGCCACCAGTACCAGAGAACGGCCCGATGTGCGCCGCCCAAGGAGGGCACTACGGAGCGGACAGCGGAAGGCGTCCGGATCCAGACTTTCTGCACGTCTTCCGCGAGCACCCGGGCAACACGGAACAGCGTCTCCGGGTCCCGCCGCAGCGCTTGTGGCAGGAACCGAAGACCACGAGGAAACACAGTCGCGACAGGGAGCCCACCAGCGGCCCAACCGCTGGGCCCCGACGCCCAAACGACACGAGACCACCAACACCAGGGAAGGGCCTGATGCGCGCCAGGGAGCGGACAGCGTGAGACGTGCGGATTACTTCTCCCATCCGCACGACTCCCGCGAGCGCATCGGGCAAGAAAGAACAGCGTCCTCTTCTGGGCCTGCTGCTACCCAGCGGCAGGAGCACAAGAGGACGAGACACGAAGAAGGTCCTTGAAGGCCTAAGATGAGTTTTTTTTTTTTTTTTTTTTTTTTTTTTTTTTTTTTTCATGTATTGTTTATATGTTCCCCTATATTCTGTATATGTTTTTCTCCTCTTCTTATGCCTTCAAGGAGGCCTGAATAAACGGATACGCTCCCGCAACTCAGCAGAAGTTTTTTTTTTTTTTTTTTTACACAAGGACCTGGGTGCGGGTTGCAAACGCCAACACAAAAAAAAAAAAAAAGGTTGGGTTAGGTTCGGTTAGGTTCGGTTAGGTTAGGTCACCTACCGGCTGACCCAACTTCTCACCGGGCACGGCTGCCTCGGCAGCTACCTGGCGAGGATAGGCCGGTCGGCAAGCGCACGTTGCCCGCTCTGCGACGACGACATCGACGACGCAGAGCACGCGCTGTTCAAGTGCTGCGCTACCGAATCGGAGAGATGGCGGCTGCGTTGCAGAGCTGGCGTCGCATGGACGGTAGAAGAACTTGTCCCGTCCATGCTGGAACGCAAGACAGCCTGGGACGCAGTCACGGACTTCTGCGAGAAGGTCGTTCGCAAGAGAGAAGAACTGGAGAGGGCTCGACAAGCGAGCCCCTCCCAACCGCCGTGACCAAGCCTCCGTCTTCATGACTCGCCCCCCTCTACAGGAAGCATGAAGACGGAAGATCCTTTTTTTTTTTATATATTTTTATTTTGTATATATTATGTGTGATATGCTGCCTCTTCCCCCTTTACAGGAATGCAGCATATGAAATGATGAAATGCCTGCGGGGATCCTCCCCGCAGGGACGATGATTACATTTCAGCTATTTTGTTTTTTCTACTGTTTTTTTTTTTTTAATGGCTGTGCAGGAGAAAAATAAAGAGACGCCCCCGCAGTCTCGAGCAATACAACCGTGGGCCAAGCTGCGGGAAAAAAAAAAAAAAAAAAAAAAAAAAAAAAAAGGTTGACACTGATGACGCAGAGCACGCGCTCTTCAAGTGCTGCGCCACCGAAACGGAGAGATGGCGGCTGCGTTGCAGAGCTGGCGTCACATGGACGATAGAAGGATTAGTCCCGTCCATGTTGGAACGCAAGACAGCCTGGGACGCAGTCACGGACTTCTGCGAGAAGGTCGTCCGCAAGAGAGAAGAACTGGAGAGGGCTCGACAAGTGAGCCCCTCCCAACCGCCGTGACCAAGCCTCCGTCTTCATGACTCGCCCCCCTCTACAGGAAGCATGAAGACGGAAGATATTCTATTGCTATTGTTATTTTATTATGTGTAATATGCTGCCTCTTCCCCCTTTACAGGAACGCAGCATATGAAGAAGAAATGCCTGCGGGGATCCTCCCCGCAGGAAAAGATGCTTTATTTCAGCCTTATATTTTGTTTTTTTTTTTTTATATATTTTTATTTTTGAAGGCTGTACCAGAAAAAAAAGAGACGCCCCCGTAGCCTAGAGAAATTATTATGTGAACCTAGTGTGCTGATTCCACCCCCTGCCTAAGCTAAAAATTCTAAATATAATAAACTTAATTAAATTAGACACGAACGTTATAAAATTCCTAGTAATAATTTTCCTGAAAACTTTTAAAACAAGAATTAACCTTAAACTAGTGGTTCAGAATTGTTTGATTGAAATAAATCTTTTTTCGCGATATTGGCCACCTTTAAGAGCTCCAGCTCTCATTTCCATCCCCAAGTACAGGTATCTTAAGTGCTTCGTATTGTGTACAACACGTACAAGCACCCAAGACAGTGACTGCCAACCCTACGCTCCCTAATTTTTTTCGACAATCTAATTCCGCGTACTCTTTATGACACGGGCGAGTCCTCTGTCCAACATTTAACGGTATAAACGAACACGAATCTACTCTGAATTCAACCAATCAAATCTGAACGAGAGCCAAAGAAACGAAATCCGTCAATACACAAAACATTTTCTGCTGCAATTTTGCTAGGACTTGCAATCCGTCTCGAACTGAAGAGGAATATCCTTGTGTTTTAAAGTTACGGGCCGCCAAAGGCAGGACACCGGATGATCTGGAACGTTGGACGACGGTGTCGCCGAGTAATTTATATGTTCTGGAACAAGGGAGATTAGCCATTTCTGCGTAGTTAGAGATATGACGAGATTGTTTCTGTATTGTAGACTCACTTCCCCAGCTCTCAATGCAACTAATTTACTCTCTACGGTTAGTACAAAATTTTGATACGGTCGACTCGGACACTCACGTTTTCTCCGAAGATCAATTATTGTCTCGCAACGGCCGTTAGAAAATTAAACACCCTAATCTGAAATAGAGACTTTCACTCCGATTGTCGCCTGATAAAACAGGGTCACCCAGTAATTATGAGCTTCAGATCAACGCGTATAAATCTGCGCCTCCAGTGAGCCCCCAATGCGTAATCTGCGCCTCCAGTGAGCCCCCAATGCGTAATTTGCGCCTCCAATGAGCCCCCAATGCGTATTTTGCGCCTCCACTGTTTGCGCCACACAATTTCAAAATTGATCTTGATAATTTGTTTGATGCTGATTTGAGGCTCATAGAACGCGCAAATCTTGCGCGTTCTATGAGCCTCCAATGCGAAATCTGCGCCTCCACTGAGCCTCCATTGAAAATATTGCGCGTTCTATGAGCCTCCAATGCGAAATCTGCGCGTTCTATGAGCCTCCAATGCGAAATCTGCGCCTCCACTGAGCCTCCATTGAAAATCTTGCGCGTTCTATGAGCCTCCAATGCGAAATCTGCGCCTCCACTGAGCCTCCATTGAAAATATTGCGCGTTCTATGAGCCTCCAATGCGAAATCTGCGCCTCCACTGAGCCTCCATTGAAAATATTGCGCGTTCTATGAGCCTCCAATGCGAAATCTGCGCCTCCACTGAGCCTCCATTGAAAATCTTGCGCGTTCTATGAGCCTCCAATGCGAAATCTGCGCCTCCACTGAGCCTCCATTGAAAATATTGCGCGTTCTATGAGCCTCCAATGCGAAATCTGCGCCTCCACTGAGCCTCCATTGAAAATATTGCGCGTTCTATGAGCCTCCAATGCGAAATCTGCGCCTCCACTGAGCCTCCATTGAAAATATTGCGCGTTCTATGAGCCTCCAATGCGAAATCTGCGCCTCCACTGAGCCTCCATTGAAAATCTTGCGCGTTCTATGAGCCTCCAATGCGAAATCTGCGCGTTCTATGAGCCTCCAATGCGAAATCTGCGCCTCCACTGAGCCTCCATTGAATATCTTGCGCGTTCTATGAGCCTCCAATGCGAAATCTGCGCCTCCACTGAGCCTCCATTGAAAATATTGCGCGTTCTATGAGCCTCCAATGCGAAATCTGCGCCTCCACTGAGCCTCCATTGAAAATCTTGCGCGTTCTATGAGCCTCCAATGCGAAATCTGCGCCTCCATTGAGCCTCCATTGAAAATCTTGCGCGTTCTATGAGCCTCCAATGCGTAATCTGCGCCTCCACTGAGCCTCCATTGAAAATCTTGCGCGTTCTATGAGCCTCCAATGCGTAATCTGCGCCTCCACTGAGCCTCCATTGAAAATCTTGCGCGTTCTATGAGCCTCCAATGCGTAATCTGCGACACCACTGAGCCTCCATTAAAATACTTGCGCGTTCTATGAGCCTCCAATGCGAAATCTGCGCCTCCATTGAGCCTCCATTGAAAATCTTGCGCGTTCTATGAGCCTCCAATGCGAAATCTGCGCCTCCACTGAGCCTCCATTGAAAATCTTGCGCGTTCTATGAGCCTCCAATGCGTAAACTGCGCCTCCACTGAGCCTCCATTAAAATACTTGCGCGTTCTATGAGCCTCCAATGCGAAATCTGCGCCTCCACTGAGCCTCCATTGAAAATCTTGCGCGTTCTATGAGCCTCCAATGCGTAAACTGCGCCTCCACTGAGCCTCCATTAAAATACTTGCGCGTTCTATGAGCCTCCAATGCGTAATCTGCGCCTCCACTGAGCCTCCATTGAATATCTTGCGCGTTCTATGAGCCTCCAATGCGAAATCTGCGCCTTCACTGAGCCTCCATTGAAAATATTGCGCGTTCTATGAGCCTCCAATGCGAAATCTGCACCTTCACTGAGCCTCCATTGAAAATATTGCGCGTTCTATGAGCCTCCAATGCGAAATCTGCGCCTCCATTGAGCCTCCATTGAAAATCTTGCGCGTTCTATGAGCCTCCAATGCGTAATCTGCGACACCACTGAGCCTCCATTAAAATACTTGCGCGTTCTATGAGCCTCCAATGCGTAATCTGCGCCTCCACTGAGCCTCCATTGAAAATCTTGCGCGTTCTATGAGCCTCCAATGCGTAATCTGCGCCTCCACTGAGCCTCCATTAAAATACTTGCGCGTTCTATGAGCCTCCAATGCGTAATCTGCGCCTCCACTGAGCCTCCATTGAAAATCTTGCGCGTTCTATGAGCCTCCAATGCGTAATCTGCGCCTCCACTGAGCCTCCATTAAAATACTTGCGCGTTCTATGAGCCTCCAATGCGTAATCTGCGCCTCCACTGAGCCTCCATTGCATTACCCGCGCAATACGGCTCCGCGCGTCGTGCGTTCCGTTTTTACTTTTTCGGTATTATTTTTTTCGCCCTGTGTGCACGCGGTCGTCCTCTGTGCGCGTAGTCTGGCATGCCGATGATTAGCCTCACCGATGTGCGATTCGTTCCCACTCCCGCCGTTTACCCGCGGCGGAGATTTTTTTATTATTAAAGTAATTGATGCTTAAATCCTGAACAATTACTGCGATTAAGAGATGTAAATCAAATCAAAGCTTGGAGTCGATTTCCCCACTCTCTATTTATCAGTATATTTAATTTTACCAATAGATTTCATCGTTAATTTAATACTGTGTACTTATCGTAGATTAATGAGGTGATGCTTTGGAAGTAATGATATTATGATATGACTAAAGAAAAGAACTTCACATTATAGAAGTATCAGCTTGTGAAAATCATTAGGTATTAAAATCTATATTTTTAAAATAAACCTTATTTTATTATGTCTCCATAAGATTATATGCTTTGATTATAAATAATTTTTTTACCAACTCTTCTCTTCTTGTTTCCTGACCATCAAAATTACCACTTCTTTCTCGGTTTGAAACAATGAAGTTATATTATATCAGAGCTTTTTCCTCAAGTTCTTCAATCAAAGAGTTCTTATTTATATTCCATTCCTCCTTACACGTAACCAATATCTTCATAAAATTACAACTTCTTTCGTTCTTCGGGTCTTGATAAGTTCAACCTCCTAAGTGATCTATGCCTGGACCAAAGAATCTTGATCATTCAATGGTACCATTTAACTGTCTGGAGTCTCCTTATGGTATAAGTAAGAATCCAGAATTTTATTTTGCACAAGACAACTTTTGGCATAACTGAATCTCTCTACATTTATTTTATTTCTCAATCTAACATCATTTCAAAATTTATCTTATATTATAAGAGTTATTAACAATCAAAGTATGCACCTATTTTATCGAGACATTATATTATATTATTTTATGCGTAATAAAATATACACATATTTATATTAATTCGTATTTTTTAAATATCAATGTTTATACACTAAGATATTGTTATATTGCATGAGATATGTGTCTTAAAAATTATTAACTCATTTTGTGAAACACCAATCACTATCACAACATGTTTGCAGTTTAATGTTAAATGTTATCAAGTACACTTTAATAAAAATTATTTAAATAGTGTCAACCGTTGCACTTTTGCATATCTGGGGCTCATTACCTGCACGTGTTAGTACAGCATCATATAATATTTTCATAACTGTCTTATGTAATTGAAGATTTTTTCAAATTGATAAATACCCACCATAAATAATATAAATTGGTTTTTAACTATGTTTTTTTTTTGCACGCACAGATAAAAGATCCCCTAGGTAAATGAAGCTTTCGCTGTTCACGGTACGCAAAATACTCAATTACCTATTCTATAGCCATAATAACTCAAATAGTTATACAAATGATGGTAATAAAGTGTACTGTATAATCTATTTACTTTATTTTTCAAAAAATGGGTGATTGTGAGTTTTGCTACAGCAAATCATTTTTACTAAAATGTTATTTAATAACATTTACAGTAAGCTGGTGGTTTTTGTTTGTTCACAAATGTTAGGATTAGATTTAATGGCTGAAAACCCTACACAAATTACAATGTTATGAATTGCTACTGATAAAATTTTACACCTACCTACCGTTTTCAATTTTTTTATTTGTAACAGATCAGATCCATCAATTTCATACCATAAGAATGAAACTGTTTGAAGCTTACCTACATGATTTAAATAAGATCTATTGGACTGAAATCATCAATTGATATAATTAATTCGCAACAATTGATATAATTAATATCCGTTGCATACCAATTTTATTAAAAACCTAATATTATTTTTAAAACCGAAAATGAGGAAGCCACCATGAGAAACAAAACTATTTATCAAAATTATATTTAGCAAAGTAGATAGATTATATGTAGCTTTATTCTAATGTGGATGAAACTTCTTGACATGCTCTCTGGAAATATTACAAGTGTACTTTCAGGTGTAGTGGAATCATTCATAGTCGAATCAGTATTTATGCAGGCAGCAGTTTAGTATAGTGAAAATATACGAAATTAATTAATTAATCAATGTCATTATAAACTCACTTTAGCCACAACATCACACTTCTAATTTTTTTACATCAAAATGTAGATGCTTACTTGAACCAAAGGAGTTTGACATCGAATTACACATTTTTCTTTGCATTGAAGCTATAATTTACACCTTTATACCGCAAACAAAGAAAACTGTGACTAAATAGTGGAATGTGCACATTTTTACACCACCCGGTAGCTAAACCATTTCATATTAATAAAATATAAACAATGTGAACTTTCTGATAATAACTGTGTTGAAATGAAACTATTTCAACTATTTTGAAACCCTACAAAGAAATGAAAATGTATAAAAGAACCACTAGTAGTTGGAATATAACTAATTGTAATATTATATTTTTATATAGTTGTAGGCTATTTTTAATTCTTAATTTTTATATAATATGTATTGTAACATTGTAAGCCTATTAACTAGTCAAGAAGTATATTGTTCGTCCGTTTTACTCAAATGTATTATAGTTTCGGAAGACATTACCGACTGTATCCTTGTTTTACCGGGTCGAGTATGTAAACCTGAATTTAACCGTTTTGCTAAGTTAATTCTTTGTAGAGCTTCTATAAGGTCGGTTCACATTCAAAACAATTTTGGCCATGAGTTAATTTTATATGTAATTTTAAGATGTGTGTAACTCAATTTTCGATTTGAAGTTTTTATACAATTAAGTGCATTGTTTACTTGTGAAGTGGAGAGCCTGCTTGAATATAAAGACATTTTTAAAAATATAAATTTTTATTATGACCTCTTAAAACCCCCTCTAATCCCATTTAATACCCAGAATTTTTACACTATCCCTTTTTAAATGCGGTTGGAGGTCTTTTATAAAAGATAAATTCTAACTCAAGAAATAATGATCGTGAAATAGCATAATTTGTGTGAATAAGATATTCATGTAGGTAAGCATATTTCTATTCATTCTCAACTTTAAGAGATGTTATTGAGAAACACAAAGTCATGATATGCCTGCGGTGTTTTGTGACAAGGCTGCAAAAATTGGCAGAGATATACCGTGAATTTTACAACTAATATTTATTGAAATATTTACTTAAAATTCTCACCTGCAGATTTTGATTACAGATTAACCAGAAAAACCTTGACCTGCTTTGCTAAAACTTCATTATATTTACTTATTTTTGACATGCATTGAAAATTATTTAATTAAAATACAAAGCACTTACATAGGAAGTGTTCAATGTGTGTGTATCTGCTGTGATATCTTTCATATCTTATAAATTCTTACTGGCCTCTCAGGTGTGCATATCTGCTGCTAAAGTCACTGAATTTCACTGAAATAAGTACAAGAGATGTATTTGACTGACTATTCAGTTTTGGTCTGCAAAAGCATGTTTTTGTAAAACATGTGCTCTGATACAAAATAACTCTAATCATAAACAACAGAAACATGCTTACTATATAATAATTAAGTCAGATGTGATAGAAATTGAGAAATAAAACATTTATGTTTGTTCAGAAAAAGTAGACCAAGAAAATCAAAAGAATTTATCATGTGCAAAAAGTACTCGAAGTACTATTCGTAAATTTGAGGAGCAAAGCTGCCGACAGGGTAGGATAGCTTGAGCTTAGTATATGTGTAAGTACTATTCAATTACCATATGTTTTTCTTTAATGTTTGGGACAAATAACAAAAAATATGTATCTTTCATAAAATGGTCAATGAATTTATATTGATTTCTTATATGTAGAAAAGAATACCAATGCTTAGTCATTCACGTATCGTAGATTTTTAACATCCACTACTTCTTGGCATGCATGATATGTAGGTATTTACAGATTTAAAAGTAACCGTTGGTGAATGTTGGTTGGTCTTTTTTATTATAACATCAAAAACTACAGAAAACAGTAAAAACTAATTGATCTTGAAAATTAATTATCGTGAACGTAAATACTAGCAAGCACCGACACTCCTAAATTTTACAAATCAATACACAACAGACAGAAGTAATTAAAAATGCTACGTAAACATCGATTAAATAAAAATTATATTCAATTTGCATATAAAGTACACAAATACAAATCTATGATGAATTGTATGTCACGTGTATTTTTATGTTACATGTCTTTTTTATCCGTGAGCAAATGTCGCGACAAGTGGGACTCTGGCAAGGGAAGAGCTTCCTGGTCGGGTAAGCGCGCAATGGCTTGGTGGAACATTTCAATTACGCGTAGCCGACTTGGCGACTGATATCGCAGGTTGCAAAGGTTATCCGAAGGCGATGCTCGTCAGTCTTTTGTGCCGTTAGGATATTTAGGCCTTGTCCATTTAAAACCTAAATCTTTTGCTTCTCTTCTCCGAATGCCTCTCTTCAGAGCAGGCTGGTGACCATTTCCCTGAACATAAGTTTGTCCTGAGCCAGTCTTACTAATTCGGCTGTACTCTACGCTAGTTTCCTCCTTCCAATGCGCCTTTTTTCTTTGATTTTTTCCTTGGTCAATTAGCTGTAGGATGCTATATTTATTATTTCGAAAAATATGCCCAAAATAATATACCTTAAGGATAATAATATACCTCAGGAGTTCTCTTTTTTTTTGCGGATGTAACAATCTACTAGGAGAGTAGGGAAATGAAATGGTATGCGTGTAAAGTGGTTATTTTTTTAAAGTTTTGCGAGAATATAATAAAATAATACATGACTCACATACCTATACACACCTTGTACTTTAATCGCGATGAATCCACCTTCTTCAAAATATATTTTCAGTTTTTCTTGGCACCGGGCGCCAGCGCACATGTTTGATTCACAGCACTCGCCTGACTTTTGGTGCACTTTGAATATTGTTGCATTCGGCACTGAATAAGCATTATTTTTCCGAGATTGTTGTAAGTGACTAAACAGAATAAAAATGTTGTAAATGCCAAAACAATTCTATAAATGTAGGTTGTTGCAACGTGCATACTGGGTTGCAATGATTATAGTCTGTGAACTGTTCATATACCTAAGGGGGAAAAAAATTATAATACCTACTATCCTCGCACGACTATTTATATATCATCTAAATTCAACTGACCATAAGTTTATTTTATATAATACTACTTGTTATGTGGTATATCTGTTTTGAATCATCAAATTTACTACCATTAAAACCAGAATTCTATAATAACCCATTAAGTTTTAAAGTTGAAAAACATCTATCAAAAACATACACATACCTGTTAGATAAAATATAGCACTATTAACAAATGAAAATAAAAGAAATTTGAAATTTAATTTATTTTTTTATATATATTTTTATATATATATTTATATTTTTATATATATATACTTATTTTATATATATATTTATATTTTTATATATTTTTATATATTTATATATATATATATATATATTTTTTTTTATATATATATATTTTTCATATATTATAAACGTTTATATAAATATAAACTTCCCTTTTTGTACTGTATGGTATACTCGTATTCTTCTAATTTCAGTCTCCATCGAACTAGTCTAGAATTTGGTTCTTTTAACGACATCAACCATTGTAAAGGTTTGTGGTCGGTGATTATCGTGAACTTCCTTCCATAAAGGTAGGGTCTAAACGTTTTTGTGCCAAACACAGTTGCTAGGCATTCTTTTTCTATTGTTGAGTAATTGGTTTCACTTTGGTTTAATGTTCGCGATGCGTATGCGATTGGTTTATCACTACCTATGGGTCCTTGTGACAGTACAGCTCCAATTGCATAATTCGATGCATCGGTCGTTAACAGAAAAGGTTTAGTGAAATCTGGGTATTGTAATAGTGGCTGATTGCATAATAGTTGTTTACAGTTCTCGAAACATTTGACATATTCCGGCGTTAGGGATATGACTGCACCCTTTTTTAGACATGACGTCAGCGGCTTGGTTAGTTTCGCAAAGTCTTTGATAAACTTTCTGTAGTATCCTAATAATCCTAGGAATCCTTTTATCTGCTTTGTAGTTTTTGGTATCGGATACCTTTGTATCACGTCTATTTTATCGGGGTTAGGTTTGATCCCGTTTGTAGTGACGACGTGCCCTAAGTAAGCTATCTCTTTCTTTAAAAATTCCGATTTATCTAATTGAATTTTGAAGTTAGTTTCCCTGAGTCTCTGGAATACCTTCTGTAGGTTTATTACGTGTTCTTGCAGCGACGTGGAAAAAATAATTATGTCATCTAAGTAGACAAGGCATACTTTATTTAATAGTCCTTTCAAAACGTTATCCATTACGCGTTGGAAACTGCTTGGTGCATTTTTTAATCCGAATGGCAGACGAGTGAACTCGTAGTGTCCATTCTCTACGTTAAACGCTGTCTTACACATATCATTAGGGTGTAACTCAATTTGGTGGAAACCTGCTTTTAAATCGATCGTTGAAAAATATTGGGATTTCCCTAATTTGTCTACCGTGATATTTGGAATAGGATAACGATCATCTATTGTTTTTTCATTCAACTTTCTGTAATCTATGACCAAACGCCATTTAATTTTGTTTGAGGCATCTGATTTCTTTGGGACTATCCAAATGGGAGAACTCCATGGACTTTCTGAAGGTCTTATTATTTTTTGGTCTAACATCTCCTGAATTTGCCGTTCTACTTCCTCTTTATGTATGAATGGGTATCTGTATGTTTTACCATGAACGGGTAATTTGTCTGTAGTCTTTATCTGATGCTTAACTTGATTTGTGAAGGATAGGTCAGTTGACTCCATATAAAAAATGTCTGAATACTTATTACACAATCTCTGTATATGTGTTTTTTCTTCCAAATTCATATGGTCTGTGCGAATTAAGTTTGTTATATTCTGTGGTCTAATTGTGTCTATTGAAAATACTTCATGCGTATCTAAAGAGTCTACCTTAAAATGCGCATATATGTGTATAGGAATATCTTCGTTAGTTTTATAGAAGATTTCGACGTAGCATTTAAAATTCTCAGCTTTAGTTACAACTTCGGGTATAAATACGAATTGGAACTCCTGTCTTGGGAATATAATGTCACCGTTTTTATTTGTCGGTACGTCCGTAATGACTGATCTGTTAGCTGGAATCGTAATTGTCTTTATTGACTTTAAAGGAATGGTATACCATTTTATAGGTATGTGTGCATTTGGGGTGGTAACTACATGCTTTTCAAAATCTAACTGCATTTTTAATGATTTCATGTTTTCGATCCCAATTAAACCGTCTAGTGTGTGGTGGAATTTATACGAGTAGAATTTTAATTTAGCGGGTGTTTTAAATTCTTTGAATGACCCTATTTGAATGCTATTTTCATGACAGCTTTCGCCTGCTATGGGTTCTAACGTTAAACTTTTCAGGTTTAATAGAGTTTTTAAAATGTTTATTAATTATGCTCGGGTCAAGGAATGATTTATTAGATCCCGTGTCTATAAGTAAATTAATCGGAGGTTCATTAATTGTAATATATGGTAACTGTCGAAATTGATCATGATTGTTCACTTCGATCAAGTTGCTTTCTTTCGTTGAGGCATGAATTGAAAATTTTCTTCTGCCGAACTATTTTCCAAGTGATTAATAATTTGATTGATCGGTTCAAAACCTTCCCTACCAGCTCAACGATAACTTATTATTAAATAAATCAGCAATATCTGTTGCTTATGCATCATACTTATACAAATTTATATTCTCAAGAATTTGATTTTGATTCTCGATTAATTGCCATCAATATTGGAATTTCTATATTCGTATAAAGATTTTACTGCTTTCTATTTCAAGTTTTGAAGTATCTCTTTTTAATCTACAGTTATCTTTCAGCTTTTTTTTTTTTTTTTTTTTTTTTTTTTTTGGATTGTCTGTCTGTGTCTGTGTGTCTGTCAGTGTCTGTGTGTCTGTCAGTGTCTGTGTGTCTGTCAGTGTCTGTGTGTCTGTCTGTGTGTCTGTCTGTCTGTGTGTCTGTCTGTCTGTGTGTCTGTCTCTCTGTGTGTCTGTCTGTGTGTCTGTCTGTGTGTCAATACAAATACAAATACCAATACCAATACCAATACCAATACCAATACCAATACCAATACAAATACCAATACCAATACCAATACCAATACCAATACCAATACCAATACCAATACCAATACCAATACCAATACCAATACCAATACCAATACCAATACAAATACAAATACAAATACAAATACAAATACCAATACCAATACAAATACAAATACAAATACAAATACCAATACCAATACAAATACCAATACCAATACAAATACAAATACAAATACCAATACCAATACCAATACCAATACCAATACCAATACCAATACAAATACCAATACCAATACAAATACAAATACAAATACCAATACCAATACCAATACAAATACAAATACAAATACAAATACAAATACAAATACAAATACTAATACAAATACAAATACAAATACAAATACAAATACAAATACAAATACAAATACAAATACAAATACCAATACCAATACCAATACCAATACCAATACCAATACCAATACCAATACCAATACCAATACCAATACCAATACCAATACCAATACCAATACCAATACCAATACCAATACCAATACCAATACCAATACCAATACCAATACCAATACCAATACAAATACAAATACAAATACAAATACAAATACCAATACCAATACAAATACCAATACCAATACAAATACAAATACAAATACCAATACCAATACCAATACCAATACAAATACCAATACCAATACCAATACAAATACAAATACAAATACCAATACCAATACCAATACAAATACAAATACAGATACCAATACAAATACCAATACCAATACCAATACCAATACCAATACCAATACAAATACTAATACAAATACAAATACAAATACAAATACCAATACCAATACAAATACCAATACCAATACCAATACCAATACCAATACCAATACCAATACCAATACCAATACCAATACCAATACCTATACAAATACCAATACCAATACCAATACCAATACAAATACAAATACAAATACCAATACCAATACCAATACAAATACAAATACAAATACAAATACCAATACCAATACCAATACAAATACCAATACCAATACAAATACAAATACAAATACAAATACTAATACAAATACTAATACAAATACAAATACAAATACAAATACAAATACAAATACAAATACCAATACCAATACCAATACAAATACTAATACAGATACCAATACAAATACCAATACCAATACAAATACAAATACCAATACCAATACCAATACAAATACAGATACCAATACAAATACCAATACAAATACCAATACCAATACCAATACCAATACCAATACAAATACCAATACCAATACCAATACAAATACAAATACAAATACCAATACCAATACAAATACAAATACAAATACTAATACTAATACAAATACAAATACAAATACAAATACAAATACAAATACCAATACAAATACCAATACAAATTCAGATACCAATATAAATACAAATACAAATACCAATACCAATACCAATACCAATACAAATACCAATACCAATACCAATACAAATACAAATACAAATACCAATACCAATACCAATACAAATACAAATACAAATACCAATACCAATACCAATACAAATACAAATACAGATACCAATACAAATACAAATACTAATACTAATACAAATACAAATACAAATACAAATACCAATACCATTACAAATACAAATACAAATACCAATACCAATACCAATACCAATACCAATACAAATACCAATACCAATACAAATACAAATACAAATACCAATACAAATACCAATACAAATACAAATACAAATACAAATACAAATACAAATACAAATACTAATACAAATACAAATACAAATACAAATACAAATACAAATACAAATACAAATACAAATACAAATACCAATACCAATACCAATACCAATACCAATACAAATACCAATACAAATACAAATACAAATACAAATACAAATACAAATACAAATACTAATACAAATACAAATACAAATACAAATACAAATACAAATACAAATACAAATACAAATACAAATACCAATACCAATACCAATACCAATACCAATACCAATACCAATACCAATACCAATACCAATACCAATACCAATACCAATACCAATACCAATACCAATACCAATACAATACCAATACCAATACCAATACAATACCAATACCAATACAAATACAAATACAAATACAAATACAAATACAAATACCAATACCAATACAAATACCAATACCAATACAAATACAAATACAAATACCAATACCAATACCAATACCAATACAAATACCAATACCAATACCAATACAAATACAAATACAAATACCAATACCAATACAAATACAAATACAGATACCAATACAAATACCAATACCAATACCAATACCAATACCAATACCAATACCAATACAAATACAAATACAAATACAAATACAAATACAAATACCAATACCAATACAAATACAAATACAAATACCAATACCAATACCAATACCAATACCAATACCAATACAAATACAAATACAAATACCAATACCAATACCAATACAAATACAAATACAAATACAAATACCAATACCAATACCAATACAAATACCAATACCAATACAAATACAAATACAAATACAAATACTAATACAAATACAATACAAATACAAATACAAATACAAATACAAATACAAATACAAATACCAATACCAATACCAATACAAATACAAATACAGATACCAATACAAATACCAATACCAATACAAATACAAATACCAATACCAATACCAATACAAATACAGATACCAATACAAATACCAATACAAATACCAATACCAATACCAATACCAATACCAATACAAATACCAATACCAATACCAATACAAATACAAATACAAATACCAATACCAATACAAATACAAATACAAATACTAATACTAATACAAATACAAATACAAATACAAATACAAATACAAATACCAATACAAATACCAATACAAATTCAGATACCAAATACAAATACAAATACAAATACCAATACCAATACCAATACCAATACCAATACAAATACCAATACCAATACCAATACAAATACAAATACAAATACCAATACCAATACCAATACAAATACAAATACAAATACCAATACCAATACCAATACAAATACAAATACAGATACCAATACAAATACCAATACCAATACCAATACAAATACAAATACTAATACTAATACAAATACAAATACAAATACAAATACAAATACAAATACAAATACAAATACCAAATACAAATACCAATACCAATACCAATACCAATACCATACAAATACCAATACCCAATACCAATACAAATACAAATACAAATACCAATACCAATACAAATACAAATACTAATACTAATACAAATACAAATACAAATACAAATACCAATACCATTACAAATACAAATACAAATACCAATACCAATACCAATACCAATACCAATACCAATACCAATACTAATACAAATACCAATACAAAATTCAGTATACCAATACAAATACCAATCCAATACCAATACAAATACAAATACAATACCAATACCAATACCATACAAATAAATA